>JAVJIF010007284.1:0-80210 GCA_038442645.1 Agave tequilana | reverse complement strand
CCTCCATTAATTTTCCCAGTCCCAGTGTAAGTTGTCCATTTGCATTATTATTTAATTCAGTTAAGTCAGTCAATATCCATGTTACCTAGAATACTGGGGACGATATGGTGACAGTAACAAACAGTACTAACAGTAATCGTATACACGATGAACAGTAATAAGAACAATGAATAGTAACCGTGTATACGATGAATAGAGCTGTACCGAGCGTTACGATCTAACGATATATTTTCCCAATAACTTTCAGTAACATGAACAGTATGTTTATCAGATAGGTATCATATATAATCAGTGAGGTTACTTAGTGGTATCATTATATTATGATATTTATTCAGAATTGGCAATATAATCTTTTGGGTTTATTCTTTATGCATTTAATATGTGATCATGAACAATAATTGGCATGCATGAACAGTAATTAACATGAATACTATTTAAACAAAAAATAACATTAATTTGGAACAAGTTAAAAGCATTGACGTGAAATAATACAAAAAACTCAATAAATAAACAAAGAACACTCACCTGGACTTATCACAAGTCCGAAACCCATTCGAAGAATCTACATTAAATACATATGAATTTTATACAGATATCGAATTTTATTTATTGAATTTTACATGATATATCCTATTTATTCAGTATCTTAAATTAAATATAGATGATCCAGATCTTAAAACAAGTTGTAGGATGATACACTGAGTTTATAATATTATTCAGATTTTATTTACTGATTTTTATGGGGTTTAAATGGTTAAAAACATGCAATTTTCTTAACGGGTCTGAATGTTGAAGTACCGGTTTTGTATTTAGAAAGCAGTGTTTCCGTCCAATATGATTTACAATTAATCCCAAAATTTTCATTAGATGCTACGGTTATCTAAATATTTATCCCTATTTTTAATTATTTTTTTCAAATTTTTATCTAGCCAAAAGAATGTTTTTCAATAACTTAGCGGGTCTGTTTTTTGTATTTGGGTCGGGTTTAAAATGAATTAGAACCCAATTATTTGGGCTGAACTGAAACTGGGCTTCTAAATATGGGCTCTGAATTATTTTCTTTCTTTTCTTTTATTTCTGTTTTCTAGTTTCTGGCCTGGCCCAATGAACCAGGCCCAGTTCTTTTTTTTTTTTTTTTTTTTGAGGGCCTGGGCCAGTGGCAGCCCAGTCCCCTTCTATTTTTTTTCCTTTCTTTTTTTTTCCCCTGAGCCTGGGCCAGTAATCTAGGCCCGGATTCTTTTTCATTTTTTCCTTTTGGACTTGGGCCTGTAGCGGCCCAGTTCTTTCTTTTTTTTTTTTCTTTTCTTTTTTTTTTTTGTTTTGGGTTTTGGCTGCCCAGTGGCGGCCCAGGCCACTGGTCCTGGCCGAATTATTGGGGGGCTGCTGCTCTCGGCAGCAGCCCTTTATCCTTTTCTTTTTTTTCTTTTTTTTCTTCTTTTTTGTTCAGTTTACAATTAAATTGCTTCTTTTTTTTTAATCTAACTAGGGTAATGATATATTACTTTTATAGGTTTTATTTAAACAGGGGCGATGTTTTTAATGAAAAAGATTTATGGAAAGATGAATCTAGGCTTGGTAATTTCAATTTAATTAGAATTTTTAATCCATACAGATTCATTTTATTCATATTATTGGATAAATTTTCAGTTTCATAAAGGGGATTTTAAATCATGATATGTTATTAAACTTTAATTCATATAATTTAGATATTAGGGGAGATCTAGGTTCATAACAAGAATAGGAGTTTTAAATCATGATATTTCAATTAAATATTTTAATTCATAAAATTAAATATTTACTTACTTGGAGTTAGCCTGCTTCTCAATCTCCACGACTCCTTCTCAACCTCCACGCCTCGGACCCGTTCCCCGTCACGATCAACTCCAACTCGAGGGTGAAAGGGATGAGAAATGATGGGTTGGGAGTTCTTTTTGATTGTCGTTCTTTCTTTTCTTTTTTCTTTTTTTTTGACGGAGGCAGGAGAAGAAAGTTACATGATACGATCTTTTAGGATTTTTAGCAATCAGGTTGTTACCTCAAGATCTCTTGAGATCTTTCAGTTAGAATTTGAAATTTAGATTTGGCTTTAGGTTTTTTAAATAATTTAGATCTCCTACCTAATTACATGCCAATGTGGCATCGTGGTTTAGGTACTAGGATTTGATACAAGGGAACATGAGTTCAAAATTTGGAATTAACAATTTAAACACATAATTATATTTTATTATTTTTACTATATATATATATTTTGTTTAAATATTATTTTATTTATTTTATCATTTTATTTTGGGTATGAGTTAAATGGGTTATGGTTTATTAGATAATGGATTATGGGTTAGAAAAGAATATCAATTAAGAATAATACCAACAATAAACATAATAATAATAATAATAATGCTAATCATAATGTATAAAAATATAATACATACATATACTAGTATAAATACAAATCGAAAACATATACACTTAATATGTATGTACATGTATCTATACACACATATAAAATAAATTAGTCAATAATAATAAGTAAATCCAAATAAAATTAATAAAAGTAGAAATACAGTATTATTAGTTAGGGGATATTACAGAGATTATAGACTTCAACATTGAAGCCTCATTGAATGTGACATCGCTACTGAGAACAAATTTCCTGTCCTTAGGATCCCAGATTTAGTTGCATTTTATTCCTCTCTTGAATCCTACGAACACTCCTTCTTCGCTCTTGGGGTTAGCTTGTCTTCTTTAACATGTTAGTAGACCGGACAACCAAATACCCTAAGCGAATCATAGTCCTGAGCAGTTTTTCAGACCAAACCTTTAAAGGAGCTTTACCTCCTATCGCAGATGAAAGCAAACCTGTTGACGAGATAGCAAGCATATGTCAAGCCTCAGCCCAAAATTCTTTGGTAATCCAGCATTGGATAATATACAACGGACCTTCTCAAGCAAAGTCTTATTCATCCTTTCTGCTACCCCGTTTTGGTGCGGTGTTTCTCTTACTGTGAAATGCATGTCTATGCCCTCATCACGACATAACTTTAGGAAAGGATCAGACTTATACTCACCTCTGTTATCTGATCGAGGATCTTGATCTTCATTCCTGTGCTTTTCTCCAAATTTTTCTTCCACTCCACAAATAATTTAGGACTTTCCCTTTGTGTTTCATGGTATATACCAACATCACCTAGAATAGTTATCAATGAATGTCAAAAGGTAGTGGATACCTCCAATAGATGCAGCCTTGGTAAGTCCCCAAATGTCGATGTGAAAATAATCCAGAATCCCCTCGGTGCAGTGAGTCGCTGTGCCGAACTTCACATTGCTTCTTTCTAATGATACAATGTTCACAGAACTTCAGTTTGGAGGCTCTGGCACCTTTCAATAGTCCTTGCTTTGCAAGAGTTTGCAAAAAAATTTCGCTCGTGTGTTCGAGCCTCATATGCCATAGCCTGGTTGAGTCATCATCTGAATCGGTAGAGATCGCCACCTGTCATGTAACAGCACTACCCTTCAAGTAGTAGAGATTATTCTGACAGACGCCCATCATAACCACCATTGAGCCTTTGGTCATCTTGAGAATTTCTTCCTTTATTGATACCTCAAGACTTAATGTTTCCAAAGCACCAACAGAGATAAGATTTCTCTTAAGTTGAGGTACATACCTCACTTCTTTCAATTCTTGTATCATCCCATCGAACATCTTGATCTGAATTATTCCTATACCTTCCATGTTACATAGGCGATCATCACCCATGATAACTGAACATCTGTCTAGCTTCTTGAAGCTAGAAAACCAATCCATGTTCGAGCACACATGGTAGGTAGCTCCAATATCTAATATCAACTCATCATCTCCTGAGTAACAACGATAGGAGTAGTAATAGAGAAGAGAATACCGATGAGTCCGAGTCTGATCCACCTACATGTGAAGTACTGGCGTGAGTACTAACCACCTGTGCGAGGTTTGCCTTAGTCTTTGACTCCTTACTTTTGGCCTTTGGATAATCAACTTTCCAGTGCCCTAGTTCTTTGCAAAAGACGAACTGGTTCTTTTTCAGATCTCTGAAACTTGACCTGGACTTCGATCTCTCGCAATCACCTTTGCCCTTCCTATATGAACCTCTGTCTCTTACGGCCAGCGCCTCTGTTGATATATCCCATGAGAAGACAATCTATCTTGCCTCGTTCATAGTTTACATAAGCAGCCGACACTTTATTATAGGTAAGTGTTTGTCTACTATTGATCAAGATAAGAGTAAAGGTCTCATATTCTTCGTCCGGAAGAGAATTCAATGAATCACTGCCTCATCCTCTTCATCAATCTTGACATCCACATTAACTAGATCTGTAAGAAGGTTGGTATAGTTATTCATGTGTTCATCATGGAGAGTCCACTATTTTCACCTGGAAGCGATAAAACCTCCTCTTCAATTGTAATCGCGACTCGATGCTCTTCGTCAGATACTTCTTCTCCAAGATCTCCCACAACTGCCTAGCAGATGTTTCATGTAACACATGGTACTTGATGTCTTGTGTCAAACAAGACCTGATCAAACCACACGCTGTTGATTCATCTTATGCCAATCTTCTTCAGAAGTAGAATCATATTTTTTTCTCCAATCATAGAGTGTCTTCGAGGTTTGATGCCGTCAATGTATCCATCACCTCACCCCTCCACATACCGAAGTTGTTCTTGTCATCGAACTTCACCACATCAATCTTCAAAGGATGTGGGTTCATAGATTTCACAGTAAATGTACTATCTCCGGCTCAAAGCAATGCGAAAGCAAACAAGGCTAGATTAAACAAACTAGATAAGATAAGATCTTTACCTCAAAATGAAACCCTAGAAGAGTTTTCGAAACGATCTACTCCACCGAATCTGATTCCTTAAGCAATGCAAATGCTGTTTTAAGATTGACACACGATCCCACAAATAGTCCCACGCTAACCAATGCTCTTGAAATCAACACACAATCCCACGACGAACCTGGGATGCTTGATACCACTTGTAGCGCGTGAGGCAATAACAGTGAGGAACCCAATAGATGCAGCAAAGAATTACCCAAGAATAACAAAAACAATAAACAAGAGAGAAAGCAAACACAATATTTAACGAGGTTCGGTGATTTACCTACATCCTGGGGCAAGGGGGAGAGTTTTATTGATTCAATGACCAAATACAATTTTGTACCTTGCATACAATCAAGAGGGCTCTGCCTCTTTATTTATAGCCAAAGAGACCCAAAAATTTAGGAAACCCCAATTGGATTTGTCTCCAATTCAGAAACAAAGTCCGAATCCAGAAAGGATTGACAGATCCGCGCCCAGATACGCCTGTCTGTCGACCGGGCAGTCGATAGACCCAAGCACCCGTCGACCGATCGGTCGACCGTGTTCAACCGACTGTCAGTCGGTCGACCGAGCTATCCTGTGCACGTTTGTGCACCCGGTCAACCGAGTGTTCGACCAGCCCTGCTGCTGGTTTGAAATAAACTCTGTCTCGTCTTCGTTCTCGCGCCTTTTGGCTTCCAATCTCCTCCATACAATTCCTCTCTCCCCACACAACCTCCCTCGACCTCCCCGAACAAACCAAAACTCGGCCGGTTATTCTCGCGCCTCCCCGTGCTTGACAGACCTTGATCTCCTACAGTTGCTCCTCCCACCTCCCTCTTGTAGCTAATATGAAGACTGAACCGCCTCCTTCTCTTTGTGGTTGTTGGTTGTGCAAACCGACGAGCTACCCCTGCAATCACAACAACACAAACAACAACTTCAAAGCCAGTACAAGTTCAGTCAAAGTCAAAAAACAGCGACCTAACTCGTTTCAAGATCATCAACACAAGATCAACGAACTATCAGATAGTTGAGAATGAGCTTCTCAATAGCTAAAATATATTTTCATCGATCGGATCATTAGTTGATTATATCACATTATTTATTGCCTAAACGTTTATCATGTTAATCTGTCGTTCACTATAAATACGCGTGTTTGTGATTCTGGTGACTTATTATTTATTGATCTAATATGAACTAGGACTATTGAGTCAACTGAGCATTGTGTTGAATTTATCAAGTTTTGATTATCTAAACTACAATTGTGAAATCGTGTTTAAATCCATATGCAACATTGTTAGTTTTAGATAATTTTCTACCGAAAATCTTATTATTTGATGTATCGTTGCGAACTCAATTTATTACTGATTAACCACAACACAGGATCCTCTGTTTCGCATTCAGGTTAACAAAGAAATGATAGGTGACATAGACATCCTCACTTCAAGAACTAGAGCTGCCTTCGCTTTCATCACATGGGGCTCTAAATTGGATTATAACTCGAGCTCCTGAAGCCAGCCTGCAAGAATAATAACTCTCTCCATCAAGAAAGAACAGCAAAACAGTAAATTGCCAGTTAATGGGGGAAGGGAAAAAAAAAAGAGAGAGAGCAATAGAACTTAACTTTCCTCAATCTTGATCAACTTCTCCTTTTCTTCTTTGAAGGATTCCAACCTCATGGATGATCCTTTCACTGAAGAATTGTCAGTGATCAGTTTGCTTCCGCCTTGTGATAATTGGCCAGAGTCTGGGCCAGCTGAAGAGATCCTCGGGCAGTCTGATATAGGCGATCTCATTGTTCCGGTCCGGTATTGTTTGTTATGTGTTGTGATCTTAATCGTTCGAGGAAGGCACTTGGAACGCAAGGAATCCACTACCTTTTCTTCAGCTCGCTTAGAATCTGGCGACTTGCAGCCCCTGCACCATCCATAGTTTGTCAGCGAAAAGGGTAAGCAAAATATGTAGACGTGTAATTTTCCAAAATGCAAGGAAGAATCACAACAGCTTCAGCAGAAGAACACTGCAAATGACTAAGAAATACAAAAGCAAGACTCATTGCAAATGATTACAGATTACAAAAATAAGGCTTGTTCTGGATACTGATAAATCAAAATATTCACTATTTTGGTTGGTTTTGTTGACAAGATTTTGGCTGTGGATAAAAGGATACTAAGATTTCTCAAGTGAAACTTTCCACTTCAAACGTACCTTTTAATTATAAATTTCATCTTCCGAAAGAAAAAAAAAATCTGTAAACTTTCTTCTGTCTACACTAATTCCCAGAGTAGAAGTTTCAGAGTATTGTTTTTTTAACATTTGTAGTAATGTGAGGAACTTTTCCAAAGTTATTAGTATTGAAACGAGAGGACCCATATGTCAGTCAATAAGCAAATGAAGAATTTATTGTCAATATATGGCATCAATTCAGTTCAAGGAATAAGCTGTCTAATTCTCCTTAAGTGGTTAGGAACTAAAATCAAGAAAATTGCTAGCCAACAAGAGATATATATCTGAATTAAGAATCCTCGGAATGGTCAATTTTGATCACCTTTGCCTGCAGCTCACCTGATAATTCCATTTCTCCAAGTATTCAATATTAGCTTATTTGTTTCTATTCTAATTATGAAACCATTGATCTCCTGACTTAAAAATATTTGCATAATCTTATTGTATATATTCAACAAAGAGGGTGATGGGAATGTCAGTGGGTCTTCTGGATGGCCTTCAGACTTTTATGCACACTACTGTTCTGCTTATAGTTTTCCTTGGTCTAAGATATGTGGTGCCACGAAGAGGCTGGGATCAAATTGACTCTAGCGTAAAAGTATGGTCAAATTTAGTAAAGCCTTATCAAGTTAGAGGTGTGTTCTGCAACCAACCTTACAAAAAATGACCTTGATGATGAGAATGCCGTATGTTCTAGTCAACCTTACAAACTTTAGTGTAAGAGTATGGTCAATTTGTTAGGATTTTGCCTTGTTTTTCAAGAGGAGATGATGGTTCAAGAAAATTCAATTGAGTTGAAGAAGACGATGGCTTGAAGTAGAAGAAGCAAATTAAGGTAAAGCAGTTTCCTTTTAAGGCGATTGTGAGTTTCCTTTTCAGGAGAAGTATGAATAGGATTCAATTCCTATTCAATAAAGATTTGTTTCTAAATATTAAAGGGTTTAGAATCCTTCTAGATCAAGAGAATCACCTCCTAATAGGATTGATCAAGATTCTTCAAGCATCCAATGGTCAAGATCATCTCATAGTCCAAATAGGAGTTGTATTATAAAATTCTATAAATAAAGGGTTGTAACATAAGATTTAGGTGGAGCAGAATAACAGAAGAAAGTTGTGGTAAACAATACAAGGCCCTAAAAATTCAAGAAGGCTCTAAAAATTCAAGAAAGAGAGAAGTAAGGTGAAGATGCATAGAGAGAATATACTCTTGTAATTTAGGTGTAGATTCAAGGGGAAGGTAAATACTCTTGTGTCATCAAGAGGAAGGTTAGATCTCTTTGTACTAAGTTTATTAATAAAGCTCTCTCAAGTTCTCTCCTGTGGACGTAGGCCAAATTTAGGCCGAATTACGTTAAATTATGTGTTATCTTTTAATATTCATCTCGTGTGCTCGAGATAATCGATCTCATCATGGCTTGCTTGAGGTCGTCGGTGGGGATCTCCGTATCTCCTAACTATTGGTATCATAGTAAATATGGCATCCCGGTTATGCACCCAATAATTGGTATCGAGCATATCAATTTCGGTTTCAACAAATGGTATCAGAGATAGTGTTCGTCCAAGACTCGAGTGCTCTTAAGATGAAAAAGATGTCAGGTCGATGGAGTTCAGTGGAGGCATCAAGATGAAGAAGACAACAAGAAATTTCAAATTTGATCTAAGGTAAAGATCGATAACTTTTGGAGTATATTGATCAAGGTGGCGTGGTCAAGGCTCAATGATACTCAAATTTGAACCCGGTACACGCGGAGGTGACGATCGAATCATCGCCAATAGCGGAGGACAAGCCGAGCTCGATGAGCTCCCGGAGGCATTGTACAAGGCATCCCATGGAGGTTCGTTGCAGCAGCAAGTCAAAGGAAAAACAACGGAGGGTGATGAAGAAGATCAATGGATAAAATTGATCGGAAGGTAGATCGTGCAATCATAATAGAATTCAGACGATCAAGGTATCAAACCCTATGTTTTTCAACATTTTGGATGCAATGGTGGGAGCAAATCGAGGAGATTCCAATATTTGATGCAGGTTATGTACAGATTCGTTAAAGGAATCGACAGAGATCACGGTCAAAGTTACGACGGGCTAGTCGTGACACGGTAAGATTATTGTAAGTATTGGTGGATCTATTTCGTTTGAAGATCATTAATAGCAGGGCAATAGATTTGGCAAACATCAATGCAGTGATGGATGGCAGCCCTGATTGATGAGAGGAAGACCATGGCAGTGTGTGACGAAAAGGCCTGATAAGACCATGACAATTATGTAAAGACAGTAGGTCTCAAGGTTAAAATATCGATAGAAGGTGGACCATCACCAAGTGATCGGTAAAAAACCATGGCACGACAAGTCCTAACAATGTTCGTGTAAAGTTGGTAAGACCATGGCAGAATTAGTGGCGGATTGCCTCAAGACCGGTGGGGCCCATGGCCGGGAAGGCGTCACAAAGCGGAATTTGCTGGTGGCGGCGGGTGATGTAATGCAAGCTAAGGAAAAGAAACTAAGTCAGGCAATTCAAAAGCTCACTTTGAGGTGGAGCTTCAAGGAAAACTGCAACGAGTCTGTTCGGTACGGAAAGAGATTTGCCGTAAAATTTCCTTGAATCAGTTGAAAGATTACAACAAAACAATATTCCGACTACAAGGGAGGGAGGATGCTTGAATCTTCCCTTTGTTTAAGGCTGGGTTCTTCGTGTGGCGATGGAGAGTGAATCTTGTTCTCCGTTGACCAGATGACCGTCCTGGACCGTCGGGGGTCTTCTCTTCGGCCAGTAGGGGAGTAACTCAGCTCCGTCTACCAAACTCTCAAAGAGGAGGTAAGCGAAGAGCGGTTAGTACTCAGTAAGCCTGCTGAAGAGTCTTCTCTCTTGTTGGCGTCGTGCTTCTCTCAAAATCTCCGACCTTTGGATTTAATTTGCTCACCCGACCCTTCTCTGATTCTGGATCCAAGAATGCCCGACCCCTCTCCCTTTTGATTCAATCAATCGACCCTTCCTTCATAGCCAACAGGGCTATTTATAGGGGTCTTAAGGGGTGATCGTGCCCCCTAAAAATGCGCCTGAATGAGGGGCCGTTACCCGCTATACGCGCGGTAACTGACCTCCACGATCTGGGGCGGTTGCAACTGAGACGCGGGCTTTGAACCGACGCGCCTTGATGCTGAGACGCGGGCTTCAGGCCGACGCGCCTTGATGCTGAGACGCGGGCTTTGAACCGAACGCGCCTTGAAGTTGAGACGCGGGCTTCGGGCCGACGCGCCTTGATGCTGAGACGCGGGCTTCAGGCCGACGCGCCTTGATGCTGAGACGCGGTTTTGAACCGAACGCGCCTTGAAGTTGAGACGCGGGCTTCGGCCGACGCGCCTTGATGTAGAGACGCGGGCTTTGAACCAAACGCGCCTTGAAGTTGAGACGCGGGCTTCGGGCCAACGCGCCTTGATGCTGAGACGCGGGCTTCAGTCCCTTGCGTCTAATGTTTAAGACTGCTTCTTTGATGGCTTGCCTGGTTAGTCATTTTTAGACAGCCTACAGAACCCCCTCCAAAGTTTCCGATATTCCGCAGTTGAATGGGACGGATTTCGGAATACTTTGGACTTAAACCGCGTTCGCCTTTGTGACTGGACTGTTGATGCTTCGGGTTTGACCTTATCCGAATTTGGTCTTCGTGAGTGTACTGTTGAACTCTTAGAAGCCATCAGAGTCGATCGTGTTGAGTGTCTAGATACACAGCCTAGACCTCCCCAATTGCTTTTAGTCTGTCACGGGTGCGTTTTTGGCTGGGAGTAGTTGGTTGTCTGTTGGCGCCAGTGTACTGTGAACTGTCTTGCAGACGCATAAGACTGGACGCAGGCTCCTTTTTGAAAAGCAGAGGCTGCTTTGAAGACGCAGCTTCCATAAATTGACGCGATGTTTGGCCAGACGCGAACTCCTTAGAGGAGACGCGATCTTCCGAACGCACTCTTGGAAATGCTGACGGGGCATGTCCGGTGCGTTTTCTGG
Source organism: Agave tequilana (assembly GCA_038442645.1). Taxonomy (NCBI): domain Eukaryota; kingdom Viridiplantae; phylum Streptophyta; class Magnoliopsida; order Asparagales; family Asparagaceae; genus Agave; species Agave tequilana. The sequence goes on along the minus strand of JAVJIF010007284.1, from coordinate 69,153 downwards.
GCGCGGACTCTATGTTGTCATGATTACGCCGCCAGCTGGCCTGGGGAAACGGCGAAATTTCGCCTTTTGGCGCGCGGATCTCGCGGTTCATTAAATGAACTGCTCCACGTGTCAATTTTTAACTCGTGGCGAGGTTGCGACGCATGATCTTTGCCACCGGAAATGATTTTGTTACACGCGTCAAGCGACGATTCGCTGCAGCGTCCCTTGGGTCACGCGCCGCGTATCTCTGCGAATCCCTGTGCCTATAAAAGGCAGCAGTTTGGAGAGACTCTTCTTCTTCTCTCGCGCTTGCTAAGAACTTTAGAAAAACATATTCTCCTCCCTGTTCCTCTGTTTAACCTCGGATCAAATTCGCCATGGCACCAAAGATTAAGCCGACCGCTTCTTCCTCAAAGGCGACCACCACCGAGGCCCGGAGGGGCAGCTCTTCCTCTGCGCAGGACTTCGTCCTCCAAGGTCTCCAAGGTAGTATGCCGTCTAGGCAGAACTTCACCTTTAAGAACTTTAACACAGAGAATGTGTTTGATTCCCCAGACGCAGTCTTTGGGATGATAACCGGGGCGCGGATTAGACAATCTGACGCCCAAGGACTCTGCACTTCGGGTCCTTCACTTAGAATATTTCTAACTGTGAAGGTCTCTGGACGCAGCTTACAGAACGCAGATTTGATTTTCGCGTTCTGTGTCATCAGGCGCCAATTTGATGAATCTGGCGTCTGAGTCCGGGCAGAGTCAAGTCTTGGCTTGCAGAACGCGGATTTGATCTTCGCGTTCTGTGTCATCAGGCGCCAATTTGATGAATCTGGCGTCTGAGTCCAAGTACTTTGGAATTTCATAAGTATTGGTTTGTAGAACGCGGAATTGATCTTCGCGTTCTGTGCTTCCTGACGCAGAGTTGCAGGTCTGGACGCGGATTTGATAATTCCTGCGTCCAGTATCTCTTCTGCGTTTAAATTATAAACACTTAGTATTTCTCTTTTCTTTTGGTAAAGCATCTGACTTAAGTGTTTTTTATCTTTTTGCAGCGCCGCAACCTGCTACTTCACTCCCCAAGATACGCCATTTTGGGCATGTAGGTGGTGCTGACCGGAACCTAACCTTTGTGCTGCAAAGGACTGTCCCTGTGACTGCCGACCAGTCGCCGGCTCGTGAGAAGAAGCTCTCGAACGTCGGTATGAGGACTCTTCGAGTGCTTATGACCGATGCAGCATTCATCACGGATGATGGCATTCAGCTGGAGAAGCCCGCCTTCTTCTTCGGGGATCATATCCACGATGGCGGCCATCGCGTGCACGAAGGGACTTACACATGGCTCCGTCAAATAGGGGGCAGAAGGTTCTTTCTCTCCCGGCCATGGATAGGATGTACCCTATGTTCTATTACCAGCATATGTCCGTCCCGCGGAAGATGGAGTTTGACCTCGCTCGATATGCTCCTGAGGTTACTCTTGGCGATCTGGGCTCCCACTACCAAGTGCACCGTCATGACGGCCATGACGGGTCGGTTATCGGCCTTTTCCCTGGATCGCGCAAGAGGGAGATCCCGTCTGGAGAGATACCGCACATTGGCACCACCTTCCTCAACATGTTCATGGCAGCGGAGGGTGACTATCCAGTTGCGTTCCGTGCATATGGGTGGATCCATTCCCCAGCGAATTACTGGTGGGGCAGGATGGTTGGCTTTGTCCTTACCGAGCTCGGGGATTTGCTGAAGCGTGTAGGACTGTACTCGGCGGTCAGGGCCGTACAGTGGGGGATCCTCAAAGTTCTCAAAACTTCTTGGGATCCTAGAACGTTACAATCCCTTGACGGGGACGTTCTTTACTCCAGTCGGGGAGATGGGCCTTGCCTTACACGAGCTGCACGAGGTCTCAGGACTGGTAACAGGGGACATGCCCTATGAAGAATATGTCCCGACCGCTGTGGAGCTTCGCCACGTGAAGGAGGAGTTTCCCCTCATATACGAGACCTACTGGGAAGTGCTCTGTCACTTCCATATCTGCGGTCAGATCACCAAATGGCGGTCGCAGGGGGTCACGTATCTGTCTTGGGCCAGTTATTTGTTCAACAATGTGAACACCAAAGACCACTTGATCACCGATTGGCTCCCAGCTCTGATAGGGAGATCGAAGACCGGATTGACCAGGCTCCCGAGAAGTTCTACACCACAGAATCGAACGAAGATGGTTTCGACCCCGACTTGGTTTTTGAAAGCTTCCACCACCAAGCCCGGACTCCTATCTCCGATCGGGCGCTGCTGGCGGGTTTTCTGATGCTGTGGCTAAAGCGTTGTGTGGTGCCCACGCTGCCACATGAAGTTATAGTTGCCGACGTGGTGTACCCGGCGGTGCTTCTGGCCCATGGCAACCCTATAGCTCTTCTCCCGACCGTGGTGGCTGGTATTCAGAGCGGGCTGCGGGCGCTGGCTAAAAGCTTTTGTGAGCCGCCAAAAACTGTGGATTCCGAGGGAAAGCCGCTCACGGACGCAGAGGGGACTCCAGTGGTGAAGCATCCCAATCCTCGGGTCGAGCTGCCTTACACATACCTTATGGCCTGGTATGTGATGCACTGCCCCTCTTTGATGACGGCGGTGCGTTGGAAGGAGGACTCCGTCCCCTTCATACAGCGATTGGAGGGTTCAAGGTGGGAAGATCCTTATATATATTACATCCGGAAGCGTCTTTCAGCCCCGGCAAACTATCAGCTCAATCGTTGCCTCCTCCAGATCCCTGGTGCATCCTACGGCGATCTACTTGTCGATTCCGCAGGCCCTGATGATTTCACGAGGTTATCCAGGGAGCCTTCTGGTGGTTGCTCAATATTCGGCCCGGGTATATGCTTTTTCGACAAGGGACGTCATGCACCATTGAGCCATACATGCCGAATCGCTTCGCTCGACAGTTCGGCTATGACCAGCTCTATATCGGGAATCCAAATGCTTATCTCGCCTTCGAAGGGAACTTGTTCGAGGGTGCTCGGGCCTGGTACTATAGTGTGGCTGGAGGGACAGGAACAACCTTCCGTCTACCTCTCGAAGCGCCCAAGTGCCAGATGAGTCTAAGTTATTGTACTTGGTACTCCCAAGCCGTCCAGACACCAGACTTTCTTCCGGCATCTTCATGTATCGAGAGCATCAATGCAAGCCTCGAGGCAAGGACAGAGTCTGGTAAACCAACGAGACTCGTAGAGCAGTACCGGAAAGCCCGTAAGGAGGTCGGGAGAAGGACGAGGAGGGAGCCACGAGCTACAGAGCCACGACCGCCAAGGGCAGAGCCACGAGCGAAGAATGAGCCGTCAGTAACAAGGGCGGAGCCATCAGCGACGAGGGAGGAGCCGCAGACGAAGAGGTCTAGGCAGTTGGTGAGTAAGCGTCCTCATCGCTCTACTTCTGTTGTTGAGCCTGCCCCGAAGAAGGTTAAGAGGGACTCGGCGGCTGAAGTCTCCCAATCTGGAGCCATCTCTGCTGGAGTTGAGGCTCCTCCTGAAGATGTCGTTGCCAGAGTTGGCGAATCTCCGGAAGAGGAAGATTTTCCTCTTCCAGTTCGTGCTCCTAGGCCGCACCACGAGCACCGCGAGGCTGTGGAGGAAGGGGAGTTCATCGAGGAATCCGCTGTTGCTGCTGATGTCGCATCTCCAGAGATTGAAGTAATGGGTAATGCAGATGTTGAGATTCCGGGAGTTGCAGCTCAGCTCAAATCACCTTCTGCTCATGAAAGGAGAGATGAGGCACAGCAGTTGGGATCTCCGAGCGTCTTCATCCCCAGTCCTAGAGCCGTTGACCCTAGTCCTACTACTGGAGTGATTGGAGGCAAGGCTCCGATTGTGGATTCTCCTCGCACTGATCTGTCGTCTTCTTCGTTCTCAGGGGCAAGCATGTTTGAGGACGAGGTCGACTATGGTGATGAACCCGCTCCTCCTGATCAAAGCAAGTTCTTCCATATCTCAGAGGAGGAAATGTATGTGGGCGAGTCATCATCTGCACCACCAGTGGCGCTATTCCTGTTGAAGGTACCCTTTCCACCTCCTGTCCAATTTTTCTTTACATGTTGAAGAAGATGTCTTGACATTCTTCATTTTATATTGCAGGGTCAGCTGGAGATGCCGAGGCTACAACCTCCTCGCATATTGAGGAGATGGTGGGAGAGTTGACTCGACCACAGGGAATTGAGACCTCCGCTGCTGAGATGCCCTCAGAGGGGGCAGTTGCTGAGACTGGGGAGCCTTCCACTCTGCCAGAGGAGGAAGCCACTACTGAGGTCGAGGAGGCTCGGGTGGAGGCAGGTCCACTCCCAGGAGATTGCACGGCTCAAGTTTCAAATGAAGTTTCTGAGGAAATCGTGCTTGCCACTCCATCATTGGTCGCGGAAGTTCCCGCAGGGATAGCACCTCCGGAAGCACCAGTGGCTGGTTCTGCTCTTGCCGTATCGGCGGTTAGCATGACTTCTGCGCAAAAAGAGCCGGCCTACACCCCTTCTTCCGAGATAGAAAGGGGGTCGGGGAGCGTTCCGGGTGATGACAGCATGGACTTCCTGACGCGCAGTACGGTGCGGCAGTTCTTTGAAGCGATGCGATCGTGCATCGACTTTATCCTTTCTGGGCGTCGTTCTTTTGACTTTGCCCGGAGATTTCTCGGGAATGTGGCCGAGAACATCGAGCTAGTCGGGGGCGTTCCTCTTGCTCAGGCATGTATGCGGGTGGTGGATCAGTTGGAGAGTGACCTGAAAGAGCTGAAGTCTTTAGACGAAGCTGACTCCCTCCACGAAACCCAAGTCATCTTGGATAGCCTCCTTTCTGCCCAAAGGCAAGAGCGACAGGAAGTGGAAGTACAAATTGCCGAAGAGGTCAGCAACCTTGAGCGTTCCCAGGCTGAATGCCAAAGGCTGATTGAAGACTCAGGGGATACTGAGCTTATCATGCAGAACACAGAGCTTGCTATTACCAACGCTCGGGCTGCCATTGCTAAGGCCAAAGCCATGCTAGCTGTCAATGAAGAGAAGCTCGTCGCCCTCCAGAAGAAGCTAGAGGAGCAGAAGGCTGCAAGGGTACGGGCTGAAGAGAGCCAGTCTGTTCATCTCTCCAGATTGGAGACTTTGCGAGCCCAGCTGGCTGAAAAACCCTGCCTATCTGAAGAGGAGCTGCGGGTACAGGCGATGATGGAGGCTGAGAAGGCACGTCAGCATGAGATGCATCGTCTCAGGGAGCGCATCCGTTCCCTACCAGATCGAGATTTTTAGCCTTCTCCTCCCTTCTTTTTTCTTTTTTTTGTAACGCTCAATCTTATTTGTATAAGAGAGCGTTTTTGTATCACTTTCATATTTTTGGATATAGATAAAAGTGACACCCTCCTTTTTACTTCTTTTGTCTCGAACTCTTTGCCTTTGGTTGAACATGTAGGAGCAAGGAAGTCTTTTGATCTTTATCAAAATTATAATCATAATCTTAATAAGTCAAAGATATGAGGAAAGATCTTGTTTCAAGAACTTTCATGACACTGTCAGAGGTGTAAGCTTAACTTGACAGAGGTGATTTTTGGTGGACCTGCCACTTTGTGGAAGAAAGTGACAGGTGGAGTTCGTACCCCCAGGAAAGATGAACTTTTATCAAGGATTTGTGCTTAACTTGATTTCAGATCAGCTGGGGATGTTGATGGAAACATTGTTTATTGGTGTAATGTTAACCAACAATGCCTCCAAAATGAATTCGATATTCTGTTGGGGAGAATATCAAATGAAACTAGACTCGCGGGGGAATCTAGGGAAGTCTTTACCGTTAGAGGTGTGATATTAACTTAACGGGTTGGAAATAGTCTTGTCAGAAGTGTAATGTTAACTTGACAAGGACATGAGTTAGAGGTGTGATATTAACTTAACTCATCGACATCTCAGTTTTATAAGGGAAAACTGAGGGTGTCACTGTCATAGGTGTGATGTTTAACTTAACAGTGAGGGTAATGCTAGAGGTGTAATGTTGAACTTGGCATTAGTCGTCTCGGCTTGAAGAAGTCGAGGAAAGGTCATAGCCATAGGTGTATTGTTGAACTTAGCAATGACTCGGATGCTAGAAGTGTAGTGTTAACTTGGCATCGTTCGTCTCGGCTTAAGGAAGTCGAGGAAAGGTCATAGCCATAGGTGTATTGTTGAACTTAGCAATGACTCGGATGCTAGAAGTGTAGTGTTAACTTGGCATCGTCCATTTCAGCTTCGATATGGAAGTCTGAAGAAAGAGTGACTGTCAGAGGTGTAATATTAACTTGACGGGCACCTGATATACTGCTTAGAGGTGTAATGTTAACTTAAACAGTAGTTTGTCAGAGGTGTGATATTAACTTGACAAGAATTGGCTCTTGATAGGAGCAATTTGAGGACCTGTCATTCTATTGATGAGAATTGACAAGTGGAATTTGAAATGCCAGAGGTATAGTGTTAACTTGGCAATTTTGAAGTTTGCTGCTCTATGTAGAGGTAACAAGCGGGGCTTGTACTCGACAAGGAGTATTCATTACCAGAGGTATAGTGTTTAACGTAGTAATGTTTGCATTTTGTGGTCCTACCATTCTATGGATGAGAATTGGTAAGAGATTTTGGAGGAGAGAGAGTGGAATCAGGTCCACTTAGGATTTTTAGCAAACCCTCAGCTGTCAACGGATTTGAGGTGCCTTTACCAACTACCGTTTGAGTTGGGCTAGTCATGCTATTCCCTCAGCATGATGAGTTGTCGAGGACTTATGTTGGGCTTAGATGCCAACATTTTCCTCTATCCTTAGCCGTCGAAGGCGTTGGATGTTTGATCAGAGGTGTGGTATTAACTTGATCGGCAGAAGAACACCATCTAGGGATAGTATTTCTTCAGGAATTTGCCATTGATTGGCATCATGAGTGTATCGCCATTAGAGGTTATGAGACGATACGATCCATTCGAGTAGACCGACTCTACTACAAATGGTCCTTCCCATTTGGGTTGGAATTTTCCCTTTGTCTTGTGCGTCATGACCATGGGTCTCCGGACGGCTAAGACAAGGTCGCCTTTCTTGAAAGTTCGCGTTTTGACTTTCTTGTTGAAGGCTCTGGTGATGCGAGCTTGATAAAGCTCGATCTGCTGCTGGGCCTGCAGACGCTTGTCGTCTAAGGCCTCCAGTTCTTGGAGTCGCTGTCGATGCTTCTCCTCTGTTGTCATCTCGGCGGTCAGGGCGACGCGTAGAGATGGAATTTGGATTTCCAGTGGGAGGACAGCTTCACATCCGTACACCAAGGAAAATGGCGTGGCTTTAGTTGGGTTCGCACGGTCGTGCGATATGCCCATAAGCATTCACCCAACTTATCGTCCCAGTCTCGTTGACTTTTCGAGACGAATTTCTTGAGAAGCTTGCCAATAGTCTTATTGAAAGCTTCCGCGAGGCCGTTGGCGGGAGGATAGTATGCCGTTGATGACACACTCTGGATTCTGAACTTAGCACAGAATCTCTGGAAAGCCTGGCTGATGAACTGGGGTCCATTGTCATGGACGATCCGCCGAGGCACACCGAAGCGATAGATAACGTGATGTTTCACGAACTTGATCACGTTAGACGATTTTACCTCTTTTAGAGGAACAGCTTCGCCCACTTGGAGAAGTAATCGGTTATTGCTAGAATGAACCGATGTCCTTTCGACGATGGTGGGCTGATGGGGCCAACCACGTCCATCCCCCACATTTCGAACGGCCAAGTAGAGGTCGTAGAGTGGAGATACCCTGGTGCTTGATGGATGAAATCGCCATGTATTTGACAGGCGTGACATCTCTTAGCGAGGGAGATGGCGTCGACAATCATCTTGGGCCAGTAGTAACCCAATCTTTGGAGTCGGTTTGCCAGCTTCGGGCCAGGTTGATGAGCTCCACAAATACCATCGTGGGCTTCTTTCAACACTTCACGGGCTTCTTTTGATGAGAGGCACCGGAGCAGGATCCCGTCATGCGATCGACGGTACAGTGTTCGCGTGATCGCATTATAGTAAAATTTGGGGGCTTTCCTCCGAATGGCGGCCGCCTCTTTGGTGTCTTCAGGCAGGATGCCGTATAAGACATAATCAATATAGGGAAATCGCCAGTCTTTAAGCTCTGGAGCGGTTGACACTTCAAGTGTTTCTTTACCGCGACGATCTCCTGTTGACCCTGGGTAGTCTCCGGGGGAAATTTTTGGACAGTATAGGTCGTGGCTATAGACGAATACCTTCTCCATTGCTCCTGCTGGGAGAGCTAGGGAAGCTGCGAGAGATGCGAGGGCATCTGCATGCGCATTTTGGCTTCGCGGCACATGGTCGATGTAGAAGTTTGAAAACTTCTCCGCCATGTGGATTGTCGCGTCGTAGTAGGGTACTAGATCTTCATGTCTGACCTCATACTCTCCGCGAACTTGGCTGACGATGAGTTTGGAGTCACCGTACGCTTCGAGATTTTTAACGCCAATCTCATCGGCGAATTGCATCCCAATCAGGAGAGCGTTGTATTCCGCCACATTGTTGGAACAGGGTTCGGTTAACGAGATAGCCCGGGGATCACGTAGTTTTGTGGGGAGACGAGTACTACTCCTACCCCCGCTACTGTGTGTCCCTTTGGGCTTGCCCTTGATGCACCATCGAAGAAAAGTTGCCATACTTGTCCTTCGAATGTTGCCTGAGTCAGGCATACTTCAGTGACCTCATCTGGGAGATCCTCATAAAGTTTGGCTGCCCTCGGATCTGGGTGTTCGGCTAAGAAGTCCGCCACCGCTTGTCCTTTAATGGCCTTCTGTGGCAGGAAGTGCATCTCATATTGAGAGAGCAATATAGCCCATTTCGCCAGCCGGCCATTCAATGATGAAGGCTTTGTCATAAGCAACCTCAGGGGGTTGACTTTTGATATGACATTTATAGTTTGGCCTGCCAGATAATGTCGCATTTTCTGAATAGCGAACACCAAGGCCAAACACTCCTTCTCGATCGGGTTGTATCGATGTTCGGCCCCGATCATCGTTCTACTGAGGTAGTAGATTGCTTGTTCTCGTCCTTGGTCATCATTCTGAGCTAGTAGAGCTCCCAAAGAATGATCCATCGATCGGACGTACACCAGGAAGGGTTTTCCGGATACCGGGGCTGCAAGTACTGGTGGTTGGGTGAGGTATCATTTGATCTCCTCGAATGCTTGCTGGCAAGCGTCGTCCCATATGAACGAGACTCCCTTCTTCATCAGCTTAGCGAAGGGTTGGCATCTTCCGGAGAGATTTGAAATAAATCTGCGGATGTATGCCAGTCGTCCCTGCAATCCTCTGAGCTCCCTGAGGCTTCTTGGAGGTTGCATTTCCTGAATGGCGCGAACCTTCTCCGGATCCAAATGAATTCCGGTAGAGGTTACAACAAACCCTAGGAATTTTCCGCTGGCTACCCCCAGGAATGATTTGGTGGGATTCATCTTCAATTGATGAGCCCGCATGATGTCAAAGACCGCTTTTAGGTCCGCTATGTGATCGCCTTTAGTGCGGCTTTTCACCGCGATGTCATCGACATAGCACTCCACCGTTTTGCGTATCTGCTGGTGGAAAATGGCATTCATAGCCCTTTGGTATGTTGCCCCTGCATTCTTTAGTCCGAAGGGCATGACGGTGTAGCAGTATACTCCTAGAGGTGTCCTGAAGGAGGTATGCTTTTCGTCGTCAGGGTACATCTTGATTTGATTGTAACCTGAGAATCCGTCCATAAAGGACATTCGCTCGAACCCGCATGTATTGTCAATCATGACATCTGTGATTGGCAACGGGAACTCGTCTTTGGGGCAGGCCCCGTTTAAATCGCGGAAGTCGATGCAGATCCGGATCTTCCCGTTCTTCTTAGCAACGGGGACAATGTTAGCTACCCAGTCGGGATGTTGTTCCTCCCTGATGAAGCCAGAGTCAATGAGCTTTTTGACTTCTGATTGAATGGCTTCCATTACTTCTGGACGAAACCGTCGCTGCTGTTGCTTGACGGGCTTTACATCCGGACTGATGTTGAGGCGGTGCATAGCCACTTGAGGATCGAGTCCAGGCATGTCCTCATAATTCCAGGCGAAGACGTCTATATACTCTTGTATAAGAGATATTAGATCCTTCTTCTCTGATGGTGACAGGCCGTCACTTATGAAGATGGGCTTAGGATTAGCATCATCTCCTAGGTTGATCTGAACAACCTTGTCTTCTGTGGGTGGCTCACGCTGTTCGAAGCGGATATCCCAGAGAGCATTCAGGTGTTTGATCCAGGGGTCTGTATCTGACTGGATCATTTCTTCGTCTTCGTCTTCCAGATGGTTTGTTGAAGCCATGTTTACTGAAAGCCCTTTGAAGATGTTGCCAATACTGACATCTGATTCCCACGATGACGTGTCTGAAGAGTGACCATGGCCTGATGGTTCCTCGGAATCAGGGGCTGACGGGATCGGAGTTGATATATAGCCCAACCCCCTGCGGGTCTGATGATAATAATCAGGTGCTTTCCCTTTTGGCACAAAAGATCGGAGCAACGATCTCCTTCCTTTGCCGAAGTTCAACCCGGGTCCGCTGGCTAGATCATACCCCATACGCTTCATCATCTTGAGCGCTTTTGGTTCATAGTGATTGAACTGCGGGGGCTCTTCTTCGCCTTCTGATTCATCATGGGGTGTTGGTTGAGACGAGCCTCGCCCAAAAAGTATTGGTCTTTGGCCTTTTCGTCTGACTGGAACCATGAATACAGATTCTTGTGCATCACCATCATCCTGGTACGTCCCGAAGGATGATTTTATTGGTACATGCAATGATGTCAAAGCACCCATTGCCGACCATACATCCTCGTCTACGCCGGTACTGGTATCCGACGGTATTGAATCAGACTCACACACAGGAAAGTACGCGAAATCTAAATCTTCATTAATATACCAACCGCCTACATCGTCGGTGGTATCAACATCGAGCTTATTAGTGCTCTTTACAAGTGGTTCTAGCTCCCACATGCACTCTTCTTTTTCGGGCTCGATGTCAGCCTCATTACCAGAGTCTGGCTCCTCTGGTTGCGGGGTTTCATTATTCTCCTCATATAAGAGGGAATCCGTGAAATAATTCTCGACCCTTTGAACGGATGCCTTTCGGCAATCAACGTTCGGACCTGTCCGCTCTCGTCAATGTATTTCATGACTTGATGGAGAGTGGAGGGGACGATGGAATTTTGGTGAATCCATGGTCGTCCCAGCAACTGGTTGTAAGACGTGTCAGCGTCAATGACGTAACACGTTACTTCTGATTTGAGGCTCCCGATCCGGCATTTGAGCTTGATCTTCCCCATCGGGCGGGAGCTGTTGGCATTAAACCCATAAATAGTCGTCTGGGTAGGGCTCAGACGATGGGTAGGAATGCCCAGAAATTGCATGACCCGGCGAGGTATGATGCTTAGTGCGGACCCAGGGTCTACCTGAATGCGATTCACCTCGGATGACCCGATATACCCGTGAAGTATAGGGGTCGGTCATGCTTCCCTTTAACCTGCATGTCATCTTTTGTGAAAGAGATGCAGGGAGCATTTGGGGAGGTGTGGAGGCAATCCTCTACATCTTCCTCCCTCGATACGTGGGTCAGAAAGGCCTCAGCGTTTGTCAGGGCTTCTTGTAGAGCTTCTCTGGTTGACTTTGATAGCCTCAGGAGCTCATACAAGGTAATGCGTGCTGGGATGTTGGCTAACTGAGCCAGCACATCGAAGCGGTAAGGTGTCGAAGGTGTCGAAGATCCTTCCGCTGCACTTCTTGAAAGAACCCGAGAAAACCGAGTTTCTTTCTGTTTCTCCACGGGTGGTTTTGTGGAGGGCTGAGCTGGCTCTACAGCTGGTTGAGGAGGGACCACCGCCTTTTCGCCGTACTGCTTCAAGTACGCCTGCCCTGAACGGGTGCCTGCTGTCGGTTGGTTGGGCTCTGCCGCCAGGACTATTGTTTCCTCTTCTGAGTCGGTCAGCGAAGGAACATCAGCGTCTGCTTCCCGGGAAGAAGCGCAGATCACGTGGCAAGATGATGCCTTCCCCTTGCCTTTGGACTTCCTGTTGGTCACAGTCGTCCATTGTTGCTCGTCGACGAGGTCAGGGTGGACCCACATGATTTCCCCTTGAGGTGTAGGGACGGGTACCAAGCCTTTCTCCTGCTGCTGATGAGGGTCTGTATTGACCACTCTCAATTCTCCTTTCGGGACAGATATCACTCCCACGGGCATCGAGGGTCGTGTCCCAAAGTGGAGCATCGACGTCATGTTGGCCGTCATCTTCTTCTGCTCTGGTCGGAGTTTTAATACCTCCGCGTCAATCAGGGCTTGAAGGACGTCCTTGAAGATGTAGCAGCTCCTGGTAGGGTGCCCGAGCATCCTATGGTACAGGCAGTAGTTGGGATTGTCGGTCTTGCCGACTTCTTCCGGGCGCCTGATTTCAGGGAGCTTCAGTCGATTGCTCTTGTTGAGTAGTTTGAAGAGCGAATCGACGTGTTCCTCCTTGAAGGAATACTGCTTGTTGGGGCGTGGCTGGCTTGAAGAGCCACTTGCCCTGCCTGTTTGAGGTTTGGTGGGAGATTTGGTCTCCGTCGCCAAATTATCCTTCCGTTTGGTTTGGAGGGATGTGTCTGGTGCACGCCTTGTCGACCTCTCTGGCCTGGGCTTGCCTTCTTCCGCTCTGACGCGGGCAACAATCTCCTCAGCCTGTTCACCTTGCTGGACTAATTGTTTCCAGGTGCGGCTTTCAGCAACTCCTATCTGAGCAAGGAGTGAGGTTTGGAGATTGTGGCGACATGTTTCCACCAGGGTGGCCTGGGTCATGCCGCTTGGACATCGGAGTGCCGTGTTCCGAAATCTTTCTACGAAAGACTTAACGGACTCTCCCTTTCGCTGTTTGGTAGCTAAAAGGGTAGGCATTGTGACCTCCGAATCATCTTCAAAGAAGCGTGTTAGAAACAGCTTCTCCAAGTCGCCCCAGTTCTTGATGGAACCTTCCGGGAGCTTCATAAACCATTCAAAGGCCAACCCTTTTAGGGTGCCAATGAACAGTCGCGCCAATATAGCGTCGTTATCTACCACATTCCCAGTTTGAGATTTGAAGTAGTAGATATGCTGGTTGGGTGATCCCTTCCCGTCAAATGCTTGGAGAGTTGGAGCCTTGAACTTAGGAGGGTACGGGACTAAGTCCCACTCGGCCGGATAGGGCCGGACCACTCCAGCTTCTTGGAGATCTTTACGACTGGCAAGGGCGTTGAGTCGTTGCTCCAGTAGGCTCATTCTTTGATCTTGAGCCTTCTCCGAGTCCGGGTTGCTTCCTGCATGCGCTGAAGGCTGGGACACATCTGGAGTAGATCGTCGTGTCCTTTCGGAAGGATCGGAGGGTGGACTTTCTCTCCTTCCCCTTCTTGCTCTTGGCCTTCTAGGAGGAGATCTCTCTCTCTCTTCGAGCAATTTCTCAAGCATGTGCTTGAGACCGTCAATGGTTCTCTGCTGAGAAGAGAGTATTTGCATTTGGTGCTTCTGCATCTGCACTAGATGCTTAGTTGTCTCCTCAGGAGCGTCTTCTTTATCCTCAGGAGCATCTGCCATGTAGGCAAAAACTCCCCTTTCACCGGAAGAGTTCGAATCTTGCGACTCTATCACTACGGAGTGAGAGTCGTCCATTCTAATGCCGCGGGATAAGGCATTATAGTCAATTGGGGGGATGGTCCCTGTCCTGGTACGGGTATGTCGATACACCCCTTCTGTCTCAGAGTTTGACCCCTCTGAATTGACCATTGGTTGTTTTCCCCTGCTTCTGCTTGTCATATATGCAGTAAGCTCCGGGTATTCGACATCAGGGAAGGTTCTCCTTCGGTGGGAGCGTCTTCTTTTGGCTGACGGAGGAATCAGGGTCAGCTGTCTAATCAAAGACGGCTGGTGCACGCCTGATTCGCAATGGCATCCAGAGAGCATCTGGATGAGTTGTTGACAGCAGCAAGAAGAAGTGGCCTGATTGGCACTTCTTTTCCTTGTCAAATAATCCCTCAAATCCGTGGGAGGGGGATTAAATAGACTGGCCTCACAACGTCGAAGACGGGGGGCAGTCGTGTGTTGCGCTGTCTGAACGCAGGTCTCAGAAACGCGGTGGTCACGCTGTTGCGTTCCGCGCGTCTGGCGTCTCTGTTGAGACGAGACGCGGTTCTCGCGTTGTTGTCTGCTGCGTTGGAGCAGAGAGACTTGAGGCGTTACGCGCGTCTGGCGTCTCTGTTGAGACGAGACGCGGTCCTCGCACTGTTGTCTGCTGCGTTGGAGCAGAGAAACTTGGGAGATAGTGGGCTGCTGGGCCCTACGCCTGGGGGCGCATGCGTCCTGCGTTTGATGAGACGCAGAAGCTTCGCTTTGGCGTTTGGCAAGTTGGTCTTCGGCAGACACAACTTGAGGAGTCTCGCGTTTGGGTCGCCAAACGCGGATCTCTCGCACTGGTCGGGGTGCGGGCAAGGCATCAGATTGAACGCCGCGTCCAACCCCAGTCAGAAAACCATCGGTTCCGACCGAGTGTTGACGCGCGCGTCTTCTCAGTCGACGCTCGGCATTCCGATTGCGTCGTGGAGGAGGAGAGAAGCCAACAATTTCCTGGTTTGAAGAACCAGGGATGTTCACCACGCGGGTCTCTTGAGAGACGTTGACGCGGGGTTTCTGCGCGACGCGGTTGGTCGCAGCAGTAGTTGTGCCGGGGACCACGCGGGCCTTCTGGGAGGCGTTGGCGCGTGGGTTCTGTGCGTCGCGGTTGATCGCAGCAGAGGTGTCTGAGGTTACGCGGGCCTTCTGGGAGGCGTTGGCGCGTGAACCAAGCTTGGCACAGTGGGCAGCAGGAGCACCCGACAGAGCCTCAGATTGGGCTTCAGGGGGCTGTCCACTTGAGACCCTGCGGCAGACGCGGGTCTTTGGGCTCTTGGAGCCAGAAGAGAGGAACTCTTCATACTTCGCCTGGTCGAACTCGACGACGAGTGATTCGACCATTTTTCCCTTACGGAGAACGTCATCTTGCACCACAGTGCGTTCGTCGGTCACGAATGTAGTCCCCAGCGGAGTCGCCATCTCTTGTTCGGTACGGAAAGAGATTTGCCGTAAAATTTCCTTGAATCAGTTGAAAGATTACAACAAAACAATATTCCGACTACAAGGGAGGGAGGATGCTTGAATCTTCCCTTTGTTTAAGGCTGGGTTCTTCGTGTGGCGATGGAGAGTGAATCTTGTTCTCCGTTGACCAGATGACCGTCCTGGACCGTCGGGGGTCTTCTCTTCGGCCAGTAGGGGAGTAACTCAGCTCCGTCTACCAAACTCTCAAAGAGGAGGTAAGCGAAGAGCGGTTAGTACTCAGTAAGCCTGCTGAAGAGTCTTCTCTCTTGTTGGCGTCGTGCTTCTCTCAAAATCTCCGACCTTTGGATTTAATTTGCTCGCCCGACCCTTCTCTGATTCTGGATCCAAGAATGCCCGACCCCTCTCCTTTTGATTCAATCAATCGACCCTTCCTTCATAGCCAACAGGGCTATTTATAGGGGTCTTAAGGGGTGATCGTGCCCCCTAAAAATGCGCCTGAATGAGGGGCCGTTACCCGCTATACGCGCGGTAACTGACCTCCACGATCTGGGGCGGTTGCAATCCCTTGCGTCTAATGTTTAAGACTGCTTCTTTGATGGCTTGCCTGGTTAGTCATTTTTAGACAGCCTACAGAGTCTAAAAGTTGCAAAACGACTACAGAAAGGGTGCATTCAAGCGAGGTCTGAGATAACCCAAGACATGGCGATGAATTCGCCAAAAGGCCCCAGGGAAAGGGGCATGCCTCACGATATGGTTACAACCAAGAAAAGAATTAAAATAGTAATTCAAAATCTCATGTTGTTTCAACTTGAAAAGCAAGTCAATGTGGAGAATGTTAAAATTTTGTCTTGTTTTTCAAGGAGAGATGATGGTCCAAGAAAATCTAATTGAGTTGGAGAAGACGATGACTTAAAGCAGAAGAAACAAATCAAGGTGAAGCAGTTATTTTTTCAGGCGATTGCGAGTTTCTTTTACAGGAGGAGTATGAATAGGATTCAATTTCTATTCAATGAAGATTTGCTTCTAAAGATTAAAGGGTTTAGAATCCTTCTAGATCAAGGAGATCAACTCCTAATAGGATTGATCAAGATTCTTCAAGCATCCAATGGTAAAGATCATCTCATAGTCCAAATAGAAGTTGTACTATAAAATCCTATAAATCCAATGGTAAAGATCATCTCATAGTCCAAATAGAAGTTGTACTATAAAATCCTATAAATAAAGGGTTGTAAACTAGGATTTAGGTGGAGCAAATAAGCAGAAGAAAGTTGTGGTGAACAATGTAAGACCCTAAAAAGCCAAGAAGGTCCTAAAAAGCCAAGAAAGAGAGGAGCAAGGTGAAAATGCATAGAGAAAAGGTATACTCTTTTAATCTAGGCGTAGATTTAAGGGGAAGGTGAA
Source organism: Agave tequilana (assembly GCA_038442645.1). Taxonomy (NCBI): domain Eukaryota; kingdom Viridiplantae; phylum Streptophyta; class Magnoliopsida; order Asparagales; family Asparagaceae; genus Agave; species Agave tequilana. The sequence continues at coordinate 52,684 of JAVJIF010007284.1, read as the reverse complement.
TATTCCTGTGTCATCAAGAGGAAGATTAGATCTCTTTGTATCAAGTTTATTAATAAAACTCTCTCAAGTTCTCTCCTCGTAGACGTTGGCCAAATTGGGCCGAACCACGTTAAATTGTGTATTCTTCTTATATCTTTTAATATTCATCTTGTGTGCTCGAGGTAATCGATCTCATGGCTTGCTTGAGGTAGTCGGTAGGGATCTCCGTATCTCCCAACTATTAGTATCATAATAAGTATGGTATCCCAGGTTATGCACGCAATAATTGATATCGAGCATATCAATTTCGGTGTCAACACAATTTTAGTAAAGCATTATTCAGTTAGAGGTGTGCTCCACAACCAACTTTATAAAAAGTGACCTCCATGATGAGAATGGCACCTGCTCTGGTCAACCTTACAAACTTTGCAACCAAACGACTGCATGGCTACAATGTTGAAACAAAACAATGCAAGGGCCTATGGTTTTTATATTGAAAAAGTGAATACAATAAATAGAAAATAATCATCTATGCTACTTTTAAAAGTGTGAATTTGCTCTTTGGACTAGTTAGTTTTGTCCGCATTAGTAACTCATAAATTACATATTGAAAAAGTGAATACAATAAATAAAAAATAATCATCTATACTTACTACCTTTAAAGTGTGAATTGTCTTTTTGGACCTGTTAGTTTTGTCTGCATTAGTAACTTATAATTACATAAAAAGATTTAGACAAATGAAGGAGCCAAATTTATACGTATATTAGACTAAATATATCAAAGAAAGGGTAAAATGGTTTTTAATCATATAGTTAAGAGGACTTTGGACATTATACCAGAGGGTCACCCAACAATATTATTAAACTCTTATATTTGTCAACTTCCATTCTACTTATATTTTTTTTATTAGTTTAAATGAATATTCGTGTATCCTCTGAATAACAAACCCATCAACCAAATATCTTTGAAATTTTTTACAATTTGATAATAATATTTATTTTATTTTTACGACAGTGATAGCACATTGGTTTTGCATAGTATTAGCTCCCTAAAAGGTAGAGGAGGTTTTGAACTTAAAAGAACTAACATTTCCATAGAGCTAGTGCCAGCGTGAAATCAGCATCTCATCTTTAAAAACATTCCTAACAGCTCATATGCTGATTCCTTTACATCCAACTAGTATCCTCCTCTAAAGCACAACCAGATTCCTCCAATTATAGCGTGGATAACAATTTGGTTAGAATACCTGATATGTAAAATCTTGGAACAAATGATTCTATGCCTGTGTTGTTTCAGTGGTAGTCCAGTTGCTAATTCAATTATACAAACTTTGCACACACTGAAACTAAATTCAATGTCCAAAGAGAAGCTTCTGACCAACCTATGCACTCCAAACTTCAATTTTTATTCCTAATAGTTCACATCTCAATTCACAACAGATGATGTCCCATAACCACATCAGTGCTTAAGCATCAAGCTTCAGGCCTCTGCCTATGATCCAAGTGAAGGCCTCATACATAAATCATCAAAGGACTACAAATTTTGGCTTACAGCCGATAATGACCGTCACATGTGATTCTCGAAAGCTTGAACAAGGAATCAAGGAGTTCAAAATATGTATTATCTTCCCTGATACGATTTTGTTTAGTTTAAGCTAGAAGTCGGTGCAGAATGCTTAGCTGAAACCATTGGAATCAAGGACCTGCACATTATTCTCTAGCAGGAAAATTCTTGATGGAATGTTGAAATTTGAGAACATAAATGAAGGCATGCAATAAAAGAGTACACTACTCAGTAGGAAAGCATCACCCCACACCTTTAGCTTGTTAACTATTTTTCTTCTAATAAGCACTTCCATTGAATCGCCACCCAGTTAAGTTTTCCATCATGTATAGAAAGTTCTTCAAATTAGAATAGATGTTTACCAGATAAAACAGAAGAACTTGAGCCCAGAACATTTCTAAATAAGGGAATTCTTTTTTTTCTATATTTACAATCTCTCTTCACAAATAAGCACAAATGGAAAACAAATTCACTAATGTCAATGTACTTTTTACCACAATAGAATTTAGAAAACATGGTTTCCAAAATTAACACTACCATCCACAGTTTTTAGGATTTTTTTTTCAAACTTGAACTGCATTTACACCCTCTTCCCCAGAAGATGAAACATTACTGTCCTCAATTATCATGCGTACCTGCTGACACTGAATGCTGAACTACCAACAAATTAATGCAACCATCTACTATTTGAGGGCTGAAAAAACTTCGACTATTGGATGAATGGTCCACAGTTTTGCTCAACCCAACTGAATACACAATTCAGCTGATGAGGACCATAATTTATATCATACCAAAGTGCACATAATTGCACTTGATAGTAGTTAGCTATATTATTATGGCATAACAATGACACGATTTGATGGTTGCCCTACTTTTTTGTTTTATCATTTTCTTTTAAAGTAGAATTCTTTTTTGTAGTTCTTCCTCAAGTAATAAGGAAACCATTACTTGAGGAAATTGTAAATGTCATTAAAGATTACAATGGCTAGTGATGATATTCTTTTATAGGAGGCTTTTTCTTGTATTAACTTTATAATCATTTTGGCCTAAACAGCAAATCAAACCCAGAACATCTGCAACTCCTGAAAGTATTTATTCTTGGATATGAACCAAATACCCACAACCAACATATGAAACCATGCTATCATCTAGTAATCAACTATCAAATTATATAAAAAAGGCAGGAGTTGCAATACATGCATAGAACTAAAACAAATATGTACCATGTTAAGCAGCATTTGTGACATTACTAATCAGATTATCAAGACAATGCTAACCAGTTCAGTATGTAAATATTTGTACAAGATAACTCTGTGGAACTTATAATTTACTGTGAGAGGTAATATTTACCTGTCAGCATTGTACGAAGATGAGCGCTTGAGAGTTGCCATCCCTTCCCCTATTTCCTCCTTGTGGTTCTTTGTCTCAATCAAGCTCCCACTGAAGTACTCCTTGTCTTCCATCCTCAACCCCATGAACCTTGGGTTCTCCGAGAGGCAGTCAAGCTCTCCGCAGACCATTGATCCAGTAAACATTGGTGAGGGGAACGTCATGTGAGAAAACTTTGTCTTGTAGGTGGGAACAAGCCCAAAACTATGGTGATCCTTGACTGACAGTGACCCACAAGTAATAAGCTGCATTAACACATTCGCAGCCCTCAGCTTAGGCCCAGTGGGTACAAAGACCTCTTCCTCTTCAATAACCCTAAAGCTATTCATCTTCCTTGCATCTGCACGAATTAAAGATTCTAAAGTTTCCATCTTTCCACCAGAGGAAGAGGCACTTGAAGAAGTTGGAGGTGGGGAGATCCCATCCGAGGAACCCGGTCTCGCCGGCCCTCTTCAAATTCAATCTCAAGAGGGGGACTATCATCAGTCGAAACTCCACAAGTACATGTATTGTTAGCTTTTCCGCAAGTTTTCTTCCTTCCACTATCATCAGTTTGTGTTGAAGCATCAGCAGCACCAGTTGGCTTGTATACCCTGAATTCCGATGGCCCAGGTGAGCCAGAGTCCCAAGAAGGGGGCCTCCTCGGAGATTGCTGGTCTTCTTGATTAGGTGGAGGTGGAGGTGGAGGTGGAGGCAAAGGTGGAGCTTTCGACTCTTTAATCACAGTTGGGGGAGAGGAGGAAGAAGAAGCCTCTTGGGTTTTGGAAGAGGTGGTGTTTCAGGTTGAGGGGGCTTTAAGTTCTGTGATTTTGTGTTGGTAGTTGCATTATGTGTTCGATCTGAACAAAAATAGAAAAAACACAATATTGTTTTTTACACTCCTACTAAGATTAACACTTCAAATGGAGATCTTTTCGCAACTTTTCTCAATGAAAATACCTGGAGGAGACTGATCCAAGAGCTCAGAGCCTTGAGGACATACTCATTGCCATGGACTGGAAGGATCAGATCATCTTCAGAGAGATCATGCCACACAAACCCATTCTTATAACTCCTAAAACCAACATTTCAACAGATCAATTAAAACCACAAAAACCTAAAATAAAAAGAACCCAAACAAAAAAGGGGGATTTTTATCAAATGGGTGGTGTGCATTGCTCACCTCTTACAAGACCAAGAGTACATTGAAGGCATCCCCTTTCCCCTCAGCTCATTCAAGCGTTTAATCACATCTACCAGCAAACAAATCAGCTTAAAGACCACTCCTTCTCCAAATAAACCAAAAATAAAATCTGGGTTTTGTTTAATTTCATCAACTGACCTCTGAGATAGAGCCCCTCAGGAGATGAGATGGGCACCTCAATGAAGTGAGGATGCTCAAGGTGGCTGTTTCTGCAGAGATAGTATACTACAGGGATCTTTCTGCTGACTTGCTTTGGAGCTGCCCTCGATCTCTCAGGGCTTGCTTGGCCTCCGTACTTCCTCATTCTAGCTTCCATCATCTCCCCTCAATCTTCAAGCAAAAAGGGGAGCAATGGCGGTGGGTGGGTCTGCGATTGAAAGGGGCCAAAAAGAAGTGGACAAGATCTGTTCTTTGCTTCTATTGTTGTGTGCGCTTGCGAGTTGTGTGATTGATTTATGCACCGTTAAAGAAGAGGGGTGAGCAGTGGAAGAGATCAACAGTTGAAGGGACCAAGAGGGCATTAATGGAGGTGGTGGAGGCCGTGTTTCTGAATGCTGTTTTCTTTAATAATATTATTAAACTTTTAATTTGAATGATTGGGGATTGTTCATAGTAGCTGGTTATTGCTATTGTACTCACTTAAGTTAGAATCTAAATTAATTTGAATCTATACAAGTCTAATTGAATTTATATATCAATATATTTAAATTAAGAGGTGGGACTCATCTATACGTGTAAAACTTGTTATATTAATTAAGAGTCTAGATCTATCATGATGAGTTGAACTAGAATTCCTTGATGTTATAAATATCATGGGAAGGATTCTCTCTCCATCACCATCTATTATAAACTAATCTCTCTTAAAGGTCTCTCATCTTCTCTAAAGATCAAGAAGAGAAGCTGGAAAAAAAAAATCCCTTCCCTCAACTCCGGCCTCTTCGAGATCGTGTAACCTTCGGCGTCTCTTTCATGGTGGAATCAGTTATGCCTAAACCCTCTTTCCCTTTGATTTTGATAAAGAGGTTATTACATGTGTGGGATCTTATTTGAAATAATTATTAGATCCAACAATTGGTATCAGAGCATCCTCTTTATCGGATCATCGGGATGTATAAAATCTTCGATCACGGTCTATAAATATTATGAATAATTCTTCCGTTGATTCAATAAATATTTTTGCATATATTAAATTAAAAGCCTAAAGAGATGATTTTATTGAATTTAACATGTACATATTTTTTTATGAATTTTTTGTGTGTTATTTAATCAAAAGAATCGTAAATTGCATGCACGCATGGTTGCATGGGCGGTTGACATGCATGGCCCACATGACACTGTGGTCTCCGTTTTTGTGGGGATGAATTGTTTGGGAGGATGAATGACAATGGGCACTTTTGTGCGCATTATTTTTGGGCTTGTTCTATTATTATTTTATGCATGCATGAGTGTATGCGGGTGGCTCGCCGCGACAGCCGCCAGGCTGGCCGGCGCATGCAATAAAACCACAAAGCCAAAAAAAAAAATGTTAATTATTTTGTGTTTTATAAATTAAGTGGAATTATGAGATTAATTAGAATTAGAAAATTTAAGATATAATTTTTTAATCTAATAAAGAAATCTATTCCTAATTAATTTCATATTAAATTTAAATTTAAATTGCTGGGATTGATTTGGTTTTCAGGGTTGAGATAGAATTCAAGTCTATTCAGAAAATTTTGTAGTAGAATTCTAATCAAATAAAGAAATCTAATCCCAATTAATCTCACATTAATCTGATTGGATTTTTTTAGTTTACTAAACCCGACCCATGAAGGAAACTCATAACTTAACCATTGTGGGTCGGGTCTGGTATAGACCTGACAAGCACTGCTCACCTGTTTTGCTAATAAAAACTTCAATTAGCTGTTACGGGCTCATCCGACCTTTTGGGCATGTAAACAGTCATTTCAAAACTTTTGACGAGCACTACAATATTACAGGCAATAGACATGACAAAACAATAGTTAGTTGACATAAAGAAAGCATTGAAGTGTTTGTTTACCATGGTAATATGTATCCTTACATGCTTCCGCTTAGATTAGATTCTGGTTTTTTGTTTTAGATTTGGATGAGACTTTATATGTACTGTCTTTTTGTTGGCCCAAAGGCCTATCACCCTAGTTTTGATGATGATCAACTCATGAAGTTATGATTACTAATGATCTTGTGTTTAAATAGTGACAGATTCATTATCAAGATCTTAGTAGGTGTGGAGCTTCATCAAAAGGATTTAAAGACAAGTTGGAAGCTAGCACCGGTTGATTCACGAGCCTATGCATCAAGAACACATCAACACATCTAGAGATGAGCTCGGTGGATTGCATTTGGACCAAGTCAAGAAGATGAGAAGCCTTCAAGTGAAGACTTCAAGAGGATGAAGACTTGTGTCTAGGTATAAGATTTTTATTTGTTTTAGTTAAAATGTAAAGGATAGAATAGTTGGTGGATTGCTCAAGTCTATATCACACACACACTCTTGATAGAACTCTTGATAGAATGATTTTCATAAAAGATTTTCCTAGTTAAGAAAAGATTTTTATTTGTGATAAAATACAATTTGGTTTTGGTATTTCATAGTTTACATATCTTATATCCAAAACCATGCTTAGAGCCTTTTGTCAAAAACTAGATATTTCATCTTGATTGTGTAGTGGATCATATCCACACACACTATGCTTTAAAGTGTATCTTGTTTTTGTATTTGATGGAAATTTGGAAAAACATGTTGTTTTAGAAAAACAGTTTTTATTATGAGCCAATATTTCCAAGTTACAAAAATATTCAAATCTTCAATAACATGCCTTGATTTTGTGCAAGCATGTTTCTATCTCATAAAACTATTTTTGTAGAATTTCTAAGTATTTATGGGATTTTATTAAGCCAAAAAGACCTATCCTTAAATCCCAAATTTTCAGGTTCTGTCAGTTCTGATTTTTCAGAACTAACAGAGGCCGGTCGACCGGGCCGGTCGACCGGACGTGCACAGCGTGCACGCCTGTGTGCACTGGAGGACGGTCGACCGGACCGGTCGACCGCTTAAGAGAGCTTTGCTCTCGGGAATTATCGGTCGACCGGGCCGGTCGACCGACAGAGAGTTTTCTCTCTTCTCCAGTTGCGCGGTCGACCGGGCCGGTCGACCGGAGGCTGCAACGGTCGGATTTTTGACCGTTGCCGGTCGACCGGACCGGTCGACCGGTAGCTCTGACAGAGCCCCAACGGCTCTATTTTCTGTCAGCCTATAAAAGGGGTTTTGTCATTGTTTCTATACAAGATTTTTGGAGACCTTAGAGCTAGTTTTTCCCAGTCTTTCTGAAGGGTTTTTCTCCACAAAATTAGAGTTAATACTTCCAATTAAAAGGAGAGTTTTATCAAAGAGTGTAAAAGTGATTTCTTGTGTTTTTCACCATAGCTTTCTTTCCTTGATTTCTCACACTTCACTTGAGCATCCATAGACATATCTATCCTATAGGAAAGTGTTGTAGTGAGCTTTTGTAATTGGTGATCAAGTGTTAGATCACCAAAGAGATTTCCATTGTATTTTGAGGAGACGGGCAAGTGTGCTCGTGTGGTAGAGTTCTTGTGTGAACTCGGTGGTTTGAGGTGTGCCCTCATTGAGCCGGTGGGCTTGTGGTGTACGGACAAGGGAGTCCGAGAGCTTGTAGGTGTTGCGGCACCAAGGAGAGATCCGTTGGGGATCTTGCATAGTGGAAATCCTTCGTGTGTCGAAGGCGGGGATGTAGAGCAAGTGTGCTCGAACCTCGAAACAAACCCTTTGTGTTTGCGATTGCTCACTCTTGCTCTCTTTCTCTTTTTGTCTCTATTTATATCTTGCATTCAATTTATTGTGTTCATCTTATATATGCATGATATATTCCCTTGTGCTCATAATTGTTATACATACTTGCTTGGGATTGTTGTTAACACTAGTATTCACCAAGAGAGCCAACGCGGCACCTCAACCCATTCAAGGGGAATCTAGAGGAGCTTGTCCAGAGCCTCGCAAGGGGAATTCGGCAACACTCTTGTGTTATACATAAGTGTTTAATTAAAAGAATTTTAATTTGGTCAACTTAGTTTTAATTCCGCATTATTTGTTCATAAGTGACCATTAGATTAGCCATCACCTATTCACCCCCCCTCTAGGTGATCTTACAATTGGTATCAGAGCTAGTGCTCTTGATTTGGGTCTAACAACCTAAGAGTTAAAGATCCTCCTTTTAGGCTAATCACAATATTTTTGTACACACACACCTCACCATGGACTTCATGTCACCACCCACCTTTGACACTCTTAACATCCAAATTTGGAAGGTTAAGATGTCTTTGTTCCTCAAAGGACTTGGCCTTAGTGTTTATCTTGCTACTACTAATAATGATTATTGTTCAAATAGCAAGTACATTGAGGCTAATGCAAAAGCCCTTCATGCTCTTAAATGTACCCTAAATGATGATTATTTATCTAGGGTTTCTAACATTGAATCGGCTTTTGTAGCTTGGAACATCATCACCTCCCTTGGCGAAAAGGATCTATATTATGCCGGGAGCGATTCGGATGTTGGAAGCGACACCTCCAACAAGTGCTACATGGTCCAAGGGGATAACCCCCTTGAGGTAACTACCGAATCCGAGGTAGAAGATGATAGTATGTCATATGATGAGCTCTCTACATTTTGTCAATTATTGCTTGAGAGATATGACATAATTAAGAAAGAAAATAAAAATTTGAGAAAGAACATTGATTGCATGCATGTAGAAAATGATTCTTTTAGAGATAAACTTGCATGTTTAGAAAAGAAAATAAAGAATTGAAAAATGAAAATGTTTCCTTACTTTCAAAATTGAATGATCTTTGTGAAGGGAACACTATTTTGAAGGATAAGATTGATTTGGTGGAAAAACAAAAGGAAATCGTTTTTCAAGAAAATAAATCTTTAAAAAGAAAATTTGTTGAAAAAGAAAAGGATAATGTTTTTCAAAAGAAAAAGAAAAATGATTCTTTATCTCACCATGCTTTACATGCCACAACTAATGAGATTAAGAATTTGAAAAATAAAATTGATAATTTGAGCTCTAATTTGAGCTCATGTGCATTCAATCATACTAGATTGGAATCCTTATTTCAAAAGAAACAAGTTCCTCATACTCATGCACATTCACATCATGCACATGCTTATGATGCACATCATGCTCACACTCCCACTCATAAGTATGCTAAGGTGTACATATGTACACATTGTGGCCGCAAAGGCCATCTAAGAAAATTTTGTTATGAAAGGTTAAATGTTCTTATTTTTGATAAAAATAAAAATGCTTGGGTTCCTTACAAGACTAACCCCATAGGACCCAAGAAAATATGGGTATCAAAACCCCCACCTTTTGCTTGTGATGTAGGTGAGGGCTCTCACAAAACGTGAGAGGGATGGTACCTTGGTAGTGGATGCACTTGGACATGATGGACATACTTTTGGGTTGCATCGCTATCAAGGAGCTTTGGTGGATCAACCACCATGCTAGGAGCTTTGGAGTTGGTAACAATTTCTAAACTCCTATTTCATTTATGTACATGCTTGTTCATTCATAATATTCATAGCATGTTCATATTTTAAGATATTTTTGGTGTTTCATGTGGTATATACTAGTTTAAATGTAGAATGTGTCAAAACTTGTAATTATACATATATGAATAGTGAACTACAATTGACTTATATATAATTGGACTTCATGCTCACTTGTATCCACTTTATGTATTTGTATAGACTAGTTTTGATGATTCTCCTTTATACATGTTTTGCCAATTTTTATGATTTACTTCATGTATATGTGTGTTTAATTCAAATCTAATAAATATACATGTATACCCTTGAGTCATTTGCCTTCATGCAATATATATTGGACTCTTTTAGATTTGGGATATGTATGCATATTGTTAGAATTGGATAAATCATACATATACCATGAAGATTAGTATTTTAAATAAATAATAAAAAATTGATGATTTTTCATGTTTTTGATTTGTATTAAAGATTAAAACATGTGTAAAACAAAATGTGATTTATGATTTTTTTGAGCTTGAATGACTACTTTCATGAAAATGCTATTTACATAACCTTTGAACACTCATCTTTTATTCAAAAATATATTTATGAGCTTTATGGACTATGAGTGCTTGGATTTTTATGTACTTAGTCTCATTCATGAAAAACATATGATTTGACATATTTGAAGGATCTTTAACTAGTTTTCAAAAACAATTTATACTAGTTATGTATTCTTCAAATAGTTTTTGAGATTGTCACATGATTCAATTTTTCTTAAATTTAATGCTTCATGATTTGAATATTAGTTTATATGTTAGTTTTTGTCAACACTAGGATTTATACTTGAACATATCATGGGCCTCAAAAGATCTATTAGTAAGTGTGCTTAAATGCTTATTTGAACCCTTGAAATGTACTTGTATTGCTTAGTTTTGATGATTCATACATATTTAAACTTATGTTCACCTTTTGGATTTGACTTATGATCATGTGCCTTTTATTTCATGTATATGTGTATTTTGCCAAACCTTAAAATATACATGTATAACTCTTGAGTCTTTTGCCTTCAATGCAAATCCATTCATATAGACTCACTTGAGTTTAAGAGATATGTATGTATATTTCATGTATTGTCAAAACATACATATATCTTGACATATAGATTTTCAAAAAAAAAATGTGAAATGATTTTGATGTTTATGATTTTCTAAGGAATATTGTACCTTATTGCCATTTTCATGATGCCATGTTTCACATAACATTAGTACACTCACTTCTTTTGAAACTATTTGGACTTTATAGATTAGAGTGTTTGAGTGTTTTGTGTTTCATTGCTATTTCATGAAAACCTTAGATTTATTCCTTGATAGAAGGATTTCGTACTAGTTGTTAAACACTCTCATTTAACTAGTTCGAATTCTTCATGTGTTGTTAATGCTAAGCTTAATTCAAATCTTATTTTTCAAGCTTATGCATTAGATTTTAAAATGGTATCAATATTTTTATTTGATATCAAAGAGAAAATTCAAAATTTGTTTTGATAAAATAAAATTACTGATTTGTTTTGATGAGAAAAATTCAAAATTTTTGATTTATATTGCCCCTCCTTGACTTCCTTATTTTTGACATAAAGAGGGAGAAAATTTGTTGATTTGATTTTACTTTGAACCCTTTGTGATGATTGACAAAAAGGGGGAGAAGTATTTGTGTTTTTTGTTTTGATATATATGCATGATTTCCTTGCTTAAGGGGGAGAAGTATTTGTCCTTCTTACTTAAGGGGAATTAAGATTTGTATTTATGCATATGTGTTTTGATTTATGCAAATAGGAGTAAAAGATTTTGATTTATGCTTGTTGCATCTCCATATTGCATCCATATTCATGTGCTTCATGATCATATTTATTATTTATTTTGTATGCATCCATGCATATATAACGTCATGAGTTTTGTCATCATCAAAAAGGGGGAGATTGTTGGCCCAAAGGCCTATCACCCTAGTTTTGATGATGATCAACTCATGAAGTTATGATTACTAATGATCTTGTGTTTAAATAGTGACAGATTCATTATCAAGATCTTAGTAGGTGTGGAGCTTCATCAAAAGGATTTAAAGACAAGTTGGAAGCTAGCACCGGTTGATTCACGAGCCTATGCATCAAGAACACATCAACACATCTAGAGATGAGCTCGGTGGATTGCATTTGGACCAAGTCAAGAAGATGAGAAGCCTTCAAGTGAAGACTTCAAGAGGATGAAGACTTGTGTCTAGGTATAAGATTTTTATTTGTTTTAGTTAAAATGTAAAGGATAGAATAGTTGGTGGATTGCTCAAGTCTATATCACACACACACTCTTGATAGAACTCTTGATAGAATGATTTTCATAAAAGATTTTCCTAGTTAAGAAAAGATTTTTATTTGTGATAAAATACAATTTGGTTTTTGGTATTTCATAGTTTACATATCTTATATCCAAAACCATGCTTAGAGCCTTTTGTCAAAAACCAGATATTTCATCTTGATTGTGTAGTGGATCATATCCACACACACTATGCTTTAAAGTGTATCTTGTTTTTGTATTTGATGGAAATTTGGAAAAACATGTTGTTTTAGAAAAACAGTTTTTATTATGAGCCAATATTTCCAAGTTACAAAAATAGTCAAATCTTCAATAACATGCCTTGATTTTGTGCAAGCATGTTTCTATCTCATAAAACTATTTTTGTAGAATTTCTAAGTATTTATGGGATTTTATTAAGCCAAAAAGACCTATCCTTAAATCCCAAATTTTCAGGTTCTGTCAGTTCTGATTTTTCAGAACTAACAGAGGCCGGTCGACCGGGCCGGTCGACCGGACGTGCACAGCGTGCACGCCTGTGTGCACTGGAGGACGGTCGACCGGACCGGTCGACCGCTTAAGAGAGCTTTGCTCTCGGGAATTATCGGTCGACCGGGCCGGTCAACCGACAGAGAGTTTTCTCTCTTCTCCAGTTGCGCGGTCGACCGGGCCGGTCGACCGGAGGCTGCAACGGTCGGATTTTTGACCGTTGCCGGTCGACCGGACCGGTCGACCGGTAGCTCTGACAGAGCCCCAACGGCTCTATTTTCTGTCAGCCTATAAAAGGGGGTTTTGTCATTGTTTCTATACAAGATTTTTGGAGACCTTAGAGCTAGTTTTTCCCAGTCTTTCTGAAGGTTTTTCTCCACAAAATTAGAGTTAATACTTCCAATTAAAAGGAGAGTTTTATCAAAGAGTGTAAAAGTGATTTCTTGTGTTTTTCACCATAGCTTTCTTTCCTTGATTTCTCACACTTCACTTGAGCATCCATAGACATATCTATCCTATAGGAAAGTGTTGTAGTGAGCTTTGTAATTGGTGATCAAGTGTTAGATCACCAAAGAGATTTCCATTGTATTTTGAGGAGACGGGCAAGTGTGCTCGTGTGGTAGAGTTCTTGTGTGAACTCGGTGGTTTGAGGTGTGCCCTCATTGAGCCGGTGGGCTTGTGGTGTACGGACAAGGGAGTCCGAGAGCTTGTAGGTGTTGCGGCACCAAGGAGAGATCCGTTGGGGATCTTGCATAGTGAAAATCCTTCGTGTGTCGAAGGCGGGGATGTAGAGCAAGTGTGCTCGAACCTCGAAACAAACCCTTTGTGTTTGCGATTGCTCACTCTTGCTCTCTTTCTCTTTTTGTCTCTATTTTATATCTTGCATTCAATTTATTGTGTTCATCTTATATATGCATGATATATTCCCTTGTGCTCATAATTGTTATACATACTTGCTTGGGATTGTTGTTAACACTAGTATTCAACCAAGAGAGCCAACGCGGCACCTCAACCCATTCAAGGGGAATCTAGAGGAGCTTGTCCAGAGCCTCGCAAGGGGAATTCGGCAACACTCTTGTGTTATACATAAGTGTTTAATTAAAAGAATTTTAATTTGGTCAACTTAGTTTTAATTCCGCATTATTTGTTCATAAGTGACCATTAGATTAGCCATCACCTATTCACCCCCCCTCTAGGTGATCTTACACTTTTTAGGCAAAATTGTATTTCTATTTCATTATTAGACAGATCTGGTCGTATTGCACTCTTGTTAATTAAATGCTTAGTCTATTTTTCAAATCTAAAGTTGTTGTACTAGAATTCTGATTGATGGCTATATAAATTGAAACTTTATACTTCATATCCTAAATCTTTATATGTGAATAGCCTAGACACTAAGCGAACATTAATTAGAGAAATATTAAAAAGTTTGGTGTTAGATGGAGTTCAAGAGTCTTAGATTTGGTGTATACAGACATTTATGATCCATTTCTGATCGATCACATATATTGTATATATATTGTCACAATGCTATGTTTATTATCTAATAAATCCTATTAATAAGTTTATTTTTTTTTTATAAAATGCAGGTTCATTGCTAACAGAAAGGGAAGAGAAACGAGCCCAAAAGCCCATCCAAATTCTGATTTAATTCAGAATTAATTCGAAATCAGAAAATCAGGATAGATCATGGCAAATCAGAGAAGTTAAAAACCGGTTAAAATAAATCTTCCCAAATCAATTGGTTAAAGCCAAAGATCAAAGGAAGTTTCATCAAATTCAGGAGTTAAAACGGGAAAACCAGTAAGAGATAAAGGTGTATCACCAAACAAGAGAGTACCACTAACTAGGTGTGGCCACCTGGCCACACCATGGCCGCAGAAAGCCGCGTTTCTGCGGATTGGTTAGTTCTGTTGGGGGAGCGTTTGCTCCCCTATCTTCGTACGCCCTCCCCCATTTGATTTTTCCCTATAATACCACAGTTTTTAGAGAAAAAGGGACCGAAATTAGTTTAAGTTTTTCTCTTTGTTTTTAGGGTTTAGGTTCTTTGTTAGGTAGTATTGAGAAGTTGTATCTCTATTTTTCAATTTGTAGTTCAGTCCAAATACTAGTGAGAGAGAGAAAAAGAGTGATTGTAACCTGAAGTTGAAGTGACATCAATAAAGGATCAAGATTTCTCTTCTTCTACAATTCACGAATATGTCTCATTTCATTTACATGTCTTGCTTTACCTTAATTATGAGTAGCTAAATTCATTTTTCTGGGCTCACTATCATCTCTCTCTTCGATCCCTCTTGTTTTGAATGATTTTGATGTGAAGAGCCCAACGGAGTCATATGTATGTCTTAAACTAAGCATTTATTCTTTGAAAGTGTTCTTGAAGGCACATGAGGATGGGTTTGAATTTCTAAACTTCTATTTTTTTTTAAAAAACATCACTTGAACTTGTTTTTATTTCATGCTTGAACGACAATTTGATGATTTAACATTCAGTTCAAGAGGGTTTCCTAAGAAAAAGAGTTAAACTTTTCCAAACAATCTTATTTGCTTTGCTTAAGACTTTCGAAACTTAAGCTTAAGTTTTTGTCTATGATCAAGTTTACGTACTAAGAATTTCAAGAGAAAAACATATCGTTGAGTAGTAAGATAGTGAGCCCATATCTTTTTTCTATATTAAAAACAACAAATCAATCTTCAATCTTCAAGCTTTTTAAAGATCACATTTTTCAAAGCCTTCTCTAAGTTTTCATTTTTTCTTTTAATCACTTTCTTACTCTCCATTCTCTTTTTCAATATAAAAAACCAACACCATTCTTTACTTTTTAAACAAAAATACCTAAAGGCTTTCATCGCATTCCTCCTCGTGGACACGACTCGTTAGCCCAAAGTTAGACGGTAATTCTTACTGTTTTTACTTCAATCAAATTTTGGTGCCGATGCGGGGGAGGGAACAGTGTAATTATTTTCTAACAAGTTTGGTGTCTTATTTCAAGGACGTCAAGGAATTAGATTTATCGCTCAAACTTTACAGGAGAAGACTTGCTATTCTGTGCCCCTACTCTTGAAAGTAGGAAACATAATTTCAAGAAATTGCAGCGCAAAAGCTTGAAATTTTTTGGACTACTAAAAACTCTTTTTTACAGGACATATTGCTTTGTAAAAATATAATTTTTGTGTGTTATTTTTGCTATATCTGATATTCACACTCCCTGTTTTTAATCTAACAGTAATCTGATTGATTGCAAATTGCTTAAAAAACGTTTAGAATTGCATTCTAGACATTTGTCTAATTACGTTTCTTTTACAATTACTGTTGAAGATAGCTGGAGACAAGGTACGTATGCATAGCATATAGTTTAGGAAATATTCTTGGTGATATTTTCTTGTGAATGTTATTTTTCTATATCTTGCACACTTTACACAATCAATCTTAAGGCAAAACCCAATTTAAGATAAGGTGGGAAAGTCATTACCCTTTCTTAGCCCACAAACCATCTCCAAGCACGCACAACCTAAGCCTAATTTAAAATCTAATAGACGTTGGCCTTAGGAACATCTCGAACTCATTAGGAGATTATCCTAAGGGGAAGGTGTTAGAATTTAACTACTGCCAAATCAGTGTCTAAAGACAGGGATTGAGGGGCGAAACCCCGAAGGCTGGTGGTTTAGCTTAATTAGGCCCGTCGCTTTTGCGCGGATACCTCCCACCAATCTTGCACTGACCTGGCTGATTAGCTTGTGGTCAAAGTCTGCATTATACCTCATGTGGACAATCAACCAGTTAGGAGTTGTCTACGTCAAGATTACCTTAGACTAGGCTTGGTTGTTTCTTATTGTTGACTATTGGTGAACTTGTTTGTGATAGTGTTTGTGTATGCAAGTGTTGTCAAGAGACCCTAATTCATCTAGGTTAACTAGAAACACATCACCTCTCAAGTTTGAATCAAGACCAGATCCGGTTATAGCTCAACCGACATCTTTGCAGGATAGGTTCTATCCCATTAGAACTATACTTCCATCTTGCATCCAACTTCCATCGGTTGGTGAATACAATTTTAAGCTCAAGCCTTAGTTCATCAACACACTCCCCAAGTTTCATGGTTTAGAGTCCGAAGATGCTTATTTCTTCATAAGAGAGTTTGAGGAAGTATGCTTAATGATGAAAATCCGACACCTTGTAGATGATGTTATTAGGTTGAGATTTGTCTCATTTGCTCTTAACGACTTAGCCAAGAAATGACTTTACAGCTTAGCGGCTGGCTCTATCACATCCTGGGATGGTTTCATCAAGGTCTTCTTGAAGAAATTCTATCCAATTCATAAGACCGCTCTCATTAGGAAGAACATCATGCAGTTCAAGTAAGAACCTAGTGAACCGTTTTGAAGGTACTTTGAACGTTTCAAAGACCTCCTTGTCCAATGTCCTCATCATGGAATAGAGAAATGACGACAATGTCAAATTCTTTATGACAGTTTAGACTACTTTATCAAGACCCTCTTAGAAACCATGTGCCAAGGGGGATTCTTAAAGAAGGATGAGAATGAAGGATGAGATTTATATGAGTATCTAGCTGAAAAGACCATCCAATAGAAACCAACTAGTGAAAACTCTAAGAATTCAAACTCCATCTTTTCAAAAGGAGGTCTCCATTTAATTAACTCATCTATAACTAATGAGGCTAGAATTGCAAACCTAGCGAGAAGACTGAAAATTTTAGAAACTAAGGAACCAAGTCTAGTCAATCAAGTCAACCAAACCAATATCCAACTCCGGTTGTACTTCTGTCAAGCCATGAATCATGTATTTGAGGAGTGTCATGTGTTTCAAGCTCAGCAACAATATCCTGAACCGATGAATACGGCCTTTTCAAGGCCTAACAATAATTCTTATGCACCAACGTACAATCCTGGTTAGAGAAATCACCCGAATTTCTTATGGAGCCAAAACAACAATGACCACTCACGGTCAAACCATGCAAGCCACTTTCATCATTCAATAATTCTTCCAATCATCAACCCAACTTTTCTAATTACCGTCACAATTCTCCCAACCATCCGCCCAATTTTTCAAATTATCAACAAAACTTTCCCAACCAAGCTCCACAGCCCTCCTTCCAGAATCCTCAACTTGAAAGGAGAATGACTGACTTTGAAAGAAACATGGAAAGGTACATGAAGAAGCAAGATTCTCTCATGCAAACTATACAGAGGCCAGAGGTTCAAATGAGCCAATTAGCCAATTCACAGAATGAGAGACAAAAGGGTACCTTGCCTATTCAGCCAGTAATGAATCCTAGGAATTCTCAACAAGCTTATTTGGCTGAGGATCAATCTTTGAATCAATGTAATGTTGTTCATACATTTAGGTCAGGAAAAAAGTTAATAATCATGTGTCAACACCATCAAATTCCATTCAGCACAACCACACTCAAGCATCCACCTCATTTAGACCCAATCCTTTTAAATCTGACGAATTTGAAACGGATAAGTCATCCAGTCAGGTGCACCAGCCTATAGTACCATTTCCTAATAGGCTGAAAAACAACAAGCAAAATCCACACATGGATAAGATAATTGAGATCTTCAATCAAGTGAAGATAAATGTGCCACTTCTTGATGCCATCCAACAAGTCCCATTTTATGTAAAATTTCTTAAGGACATGTGCACTAAGAAAAGAATGACTAATGTAC
This sequence comes from Agave tequilana, assembly GCA_038442645.1. Taxonomy (NCBI): domain Eukaryota; kingdom Viridiplantae; phylum Streptophyta; class Magnoliopsida; order Asparagales; family Asparagaceae; genus Agave; species Agave tequilana. The sequence continues at coordinate 34,474 of JAVJIF010007284.1, read as the reverse complement.
CCAAGAAAGTCTTTTCAGCCACTAACATTAGTGAGCTATTATCGGGTCCGATCCCTGTCAAGTAAAAGGATCCGGGTTGTCCCACCATTGCCTGCACTATAGGACAAGCCAAGATTAGTCGGGCACTTCTTAACTTGGGGGCAAGTATCAACTTGCTCCCATTCTCAGTTTATCAACAACTCAAGGTTGGGCGATCTTAGTCCAACTTGAGTCACAATACAACTGCCTGACCGTTCAGTGAAAGTTCCCAAGTGGGAAATTATTGATGTCCTTATCCGGGTCGGGGAGTTTATCTACCCCGTTGATTTCATAGTTCTAAAGACACAACCTATGTCCAATCTTAGGGCTCAAACTCCTGTTATCTTAAGGCGACCATTCCTTACTATTGCTAATGTCATTATCAATTGTAGGAATGGGTCCATGAGGTTAACCTTTGGGGACATGAGTAGAGAAGTCAATGTCTTCAATTTAGAAAAGCAACCTCATGATGTTGATGATCAAACATTTGAAGTCAACCTCATTGAGAACTTGACAAGTGAACACAGGGAAGAATTGGAACTATAAACTGATTGTGACTTCGAGTTAGAGTCTGACGACTTTAACATTGATCAGGTTGTCGAGTCTGCTGTGAATTGGGCCTCGAACCTATTTCACCAAATGTGGAGCCAACAAATTTAACTCATCCTTCCAGTGAGCTTTCCCCTTCTTTAGAATTGAAAGTCTTACCTGCGCATCTCAAGTATGTTTATCTAGGCGAACAGGAGACCTTTCCTGTCATATTGCTTCCCATTTAAATGACGGGCAAGAAGAAGATCTTCAAGCAATTCTGAGAAAACATAGGGAAGTCATTGATTGGACTATGACCGATATAAAGGGATTGAGTCCAACCATAGTTCAACATCGCATTCATCTCAATGAAGACGCAACACCAAAAAGAGACCCGCAACTTAGGTTAAACCCTATAATGCAAGAGACTGTTCATGCTAAAATTGTGAAACTCTTAGACAATGGGATAATCTATCCTATTTCTGATAGCCAGCGGGTCAGTCCTGTTCATGCGGTTTCAAAGAAATCCGATTTCACCGTAGTGAAAAACGAGAACAAAGAGTTGGTCCAAACTCAACTTCCTACGAAAATTCAAGTTTGCATTGACTATAGGAAGCTTAATGCAGCAACTCGTAAGGACCATTTTTCACTCCCTTCATTGATCAAATGCTTGAACGTTTGGCGGGCCACGAGTATTACTGTTTCTTGGACGGTTACTCGTGGTATATCAGATTCTATTGCTCCTGATGACCAAGAAAAGACTTCGTTCACATGTCCATTTGGGATATTTGCTTATCATCGAATGCCTTTCGGCTTGTGCAATGCCCCAGCAACGTTTCAACGTTATATGTTGAGTCTTTTTTCTGATATGGTAGAACGATTCTTAGAAACTTTCACGGATGATTTCTCCATCTACGGAGATTCGTTCACTCAATGTCTCCATCATTTAGAACTTATCCTCCAACGTTGTGCTGAGAAAAATCTGACAGTAAACTGGGAGAAATGCCACTTAATGGTAAGACATAGAATTATCTTGGGTCATGGAATCTCCAAGAAAGGAATTGAAGTGGTAAGATTGAGGTTATTGCTAAGCTTCTCATGCCCAAATGCGTGAAGGATATTCGATCCTTCTTAGGACACGCCAGTTTCTACCAAAGATTTATCAAGGATTTTAGCAAAATTGCTAGACCTTTGACTTTCTGTTAGCTAAGGATGTGCTCTTCACTTTCGATGCTGAATGTATCAATTCTTAGGATAACCTTAAGAAAGAGCTTATTTCTGCACCAATCATATATGCACTGGATTGGTCTAAGCCGTTCGAAATCATGTTCGACGCTTCTGATTTTGCAATAGGCGTTATCCTAGGATAGCGCATCGATAGCAAGCAGCACGTGATTTACTACTCTAGTAGGACTTTCAATGATGCTCAAATGAACTACACTGCTACTGAGAAGGAATTCTTGGCAGTAGTATTTGCCTTAGAGAAATTTTGTCCCTACCTACTAGGATCCAAAACCACAATTTTCACCGATCATTCTACGGTTAGGTACCTCATGATGCAGAAGGATGCCAATGCCCGACTCATTCGTTGGATCATTCTTCTTTAAGAATTAGATCTCGAGATTCGAGATAAGAAAGGCGTAGAAAATGTCGTTGCTGATCATCTCTCGCGAATCTCAAACTCTCCATGCAACGAATTGCCCATAAATGAGGACTTTCCTGATGAAAATCTCTTAGCTATCTTTAGAGAATCTTGGTTTGCTGATATAGTGAATTACTTAGTCACAAACCAAACTCCTTCTCATTGGTCTAAAACGATATATAGTGGTTCTTATCTAAAGTCCGGTATTTCTTTTGGGAGGAACCGTATCTTTTTAAGTACTGTTCTGATCAAATTATTAGGAGATGCATTCCTGATGAAGAGATTAAGAGTGTTTTATCGGTGGACACTTTGGTCTCCGCAAGCCTGCTGAGAAGGTGCTGCAAAGTGGGTTCTATTGGCCCACTTTATTCAAAAATGCTTATGAATTTTGCAAGACGTTCCCTAAATGTCAGATGGTAGGAAGGATCTCAAAACGAGATATGATGCCCCTTAACCCAATTCTAGAAATAGAACTCTTTGATGTTTGGGGCATCGACTTTATGGGTCTATTTCCTAACTCATTTAGAAACCAATATATATTAGTTGTTGTGGCTATGTGTCCAAGTGGGTAGAAGCCATTCCTAGTAGAACTAATGATAACAAAGTTGTCATAAAGTTTTTGAAAGAGAACATTTTCTCACGCTTCGGAACCCCTCGTGCTATCATCAGTGATAATGGTACTCACTTTTGCAATAGATCTTTTGAAGCTCTTATGCGAAAGTATGCCATAACTTACAAGTTGTTGACACCTTATCATCCTCAAACCAGTGGGCAGGTTGAAGTTTCCAATAGATAAATTAAGCTTATTTTGGAGAAGACTGTGAACCAAAATCGAAAAGGTTGGTCCACCAAACTTATAGATGCCCTATAGGCCTACATGACCGCTTTCAAGACGATTTTAGGGATGTCTCTTTATAGGTTAGTCCTTGAGAAGGCTTGCCACCTACCCGTTGAGTTAAAGCACCGGGCCTTATGGGCAATCAAGCAGCTAAATTTTGACTTGACTAAGGCCAATGACCTTCAGAAATTATAAATTTTCGAATTAGAGGAGTTGAGAAATGAGGCCTATGAAAATACTAAGATCACTAAAGATAGAGTTAAGATTTTTCGTGACAAACACATCATAAGGAAAATATTTGTCCCTGGACAAAAAGTCTTACTCTATAATTCTAGGCTTCTTCTTTTTCTAGGAAAACTAAAATCAAGATGGAATGGGCCATTCGTTGTAAAAATAGTATTTCCACACGGTGCTGTAGAGATCAGTGATACCAAGAATGAAAATGACTTTAATGTAAATAGTCAACGCCTTAGACCTTTCTTAGAATCGGTGCCGGTAAATGAAACGGTTATGAGTCTTTTCGACCCAGTGTATCGGTAACTTTTCTCTTTCACATTCCATTTCATGCATCTATACATTTCTTTCATACATTGGAGATAATGCATGAGATAAGTGTGGGGGAGGGCTCTAACATGACTAATATAACTAAAAAAAGAAAAAAAAAAAATATATATATATATAAAAACTTTTTGAAAGAAAAGAACAATATTTTGATATATTTTTTGTAAGATATTAAGTCAATTTTAAGGAATAGGAAAATCATAATTAGGATTTCTTATACTTGATCAAAATAAGATGACTTATTTGATTTTCAGGGTTAGGAAGAAAATTGGTGAAAGTAATTTAGTCTTGATCTTTACCTTGAAGAAATTGCACACTTTATACATGTATACACTTAGGGTTCAAAAACAAAAATTCTTATGCCATATAAAATATATATATATATATATATATATATATATATGTATGTATATCTATGAAAAATAAATAAATCTAATTATTGATTAGCTAGGTGTTTTGGCCTAAGCAAGCCTTGGTATTTATGCAAAAGATGGCTAGATAAGTTTGAGATATATATATATATATATATATATAAATCTCTGATTAAGCTAGGTATTTGTGCCTTATGAGGCATAAGTATTTACGCCTAAAAGGGGTACATTTTATAAATAAAAACCCTTGGTTTCGTGGCCTTGTTTGCTCGAGTATTTAAGTCCTTAGGGGTGTTTTCTCACCTAGTGCCTTAAGACTATCCGGTTTGGGTGTCACCGACTAAAGGCTCGTTACATGGGCAGATTAGAAAGCCTAATGGAATTAGGGAATAAATATCACCAAAAATAAAAATAAATAAGGCATAAGAGTTAATGTTAAAGAACTCTTAGTTAAACTTCATGGTCACGAAAGTGCATATGAATTAGGGTAAAGTAATAGACTAGATGAGAAATATAATTTTACTCCTTACTTTGATTGATGACATGTTTTTGAATAGAGATTAAGTTTAGGAATGAAAAGTTCAATTTTCCTATAACTTATAGATTACTTGAACTCTTACAACAATACCTCAAATATTTTCTCTCTTTTTAAACTGCTTTTCAAAAATTCTAACATTTTTTCTCTTTCTTTAAAGATTTTGTGGGTGTAATCCACTGAAAACCCTCATGAGACAAAACTCGTCCTCTAGGGATAACCTAGAGGTTTAACGGCTTGTTGCACATACTCAGTACATTCGAGTGACCTGCGAAAGTGGTCTAATAATTGATTATGATTAGTTTTGATGTTTTGCTCGAGGGCGAGTAAAAGATAAGTGTGGGGGGTGTGATCGATCACATATATTACATATATATTGTCACATTATCATGTTTATTATCTAATAAATCCTATTAATAAGTCTTATTTTTCTTTATAAAATGCAGACCCATTGTTAAAAGAAAGGGAAGAGAAACGAGCCCAAAAGCCTATCCATATTCTGATTTAATTCAGAATTAATTCGAAATAAGAAAATCAAGGCAGATCATGGCAAATCAGAGAAGCTGAAAACCAGTTAAAACAAATCTTCCCAAATTAATCGGTTAAAGCTAAAAATCAAAGACAGTTTCATCAAATCCAGGAAATGAAATGGGAAAACCAATAAGAGATAAAGCTATATCACTAAACAATAGAGTACCACCAACTAGGTGTGGCCACCTGGCCACACCATGGCCGCAAAAACCCAGCCAAAGCCGCGTTTTCGCGGCTTGGTTAGTTTTGTTGGGGGAGCGTTTGCTCCTCCTATCTTCGTACACCTTCCCCCATTTGGTTTTTCCCTATAAATATCACATTTTTCAGAGAAAAAGGGACCGGAAATTTGTTTAAGTTTTTTCTTTGTTTTTAGGTTTAGGTTCTTTATTAGATAGTATCGAGAAGTTGTATCTCTATTTTTTAATTTATAGTTCAGTTCAAATACCAGTGAGAGAGAGGAAAAGAGTGATTGTAATCTGAAGTTGAAGTGACATCAATAAAGGATCAAGATTTCTCTTCTTCTACAATTCACGGGTATGTCTCATTTCATTTACATGTCTTGCTTACCTTAATTATGAGTAGTTAAATTTATTTTTTTGGGCTCACTATCATCTCTCTCTTCGATCCCTCTTGTTTTAAATGGTTTTGATGTAAAGAACCCAACAGAATCATATGTATGCCTTAAACTAAGCCTTTCTTCTTTGAAAGTGTTCTTGAAGGCACACGAGGATGGCTTTGGATTTTTAAACTTCTATTTCTTTTAAAACATCACTTGAACTTATTTTTATTTCATACTTGAAAGACAACTTGATGATTTGACATTCAGTTCAAGAGGATTTTTTAAGAAAAAGAGTTAAAACTTTTCTAAACAATCTTATTTACTTTGCTTAAGACTTTCGAAACTCAAGCTTAAGTTTTTGCCTATGATCAAGTTGAGGCACTAAGAATTTCAAGAGAAGAACATATCGTTGAGTAGTAAGATGTGAGCCCAGATCTTTTTCCTATATTAAAAATAACAAATCAATTTTCAAGCTTTTTAAAGATCACCTTTTCCAAAGCCTTCTTTAAGTTTTCAAATTTTCTTTTATTCGCTTCCTTACTCTCCATTCTCTTTTTCAATATAAAAAAAACCAACATGATTCTTTGCTTTTTAAACAAAAATACCTAAAAGCTTTCATCGCATTCCTCCTCGTGGACACGACACGTTAGCCTAAAGTTAGACGGTAATTTTCACTGCTTTCATTTTCAATCAATTTCCTACGGCTTCTTGGAATGATCATGAATATTTCATCACTTTCGCGGACGATTACTCTCATTATGGGTACCTATACTTGATTCATGAGAAATCCCAATCACTGAATATGTTTAAAATTTATAAAAAATAAAGTTAAAAATCAGCCGAATAGAAAGATTAAAAACCATTAGATCTGACCGTGGTGGTGAGTACTATGACAGATATGATGGATTTGGTAGATGTTCAAGACATTTTACCAATTTTCTGAAAGAATATGGTATTATAGCCCAGTACACTATGCCAGGGACACCTCATCAAAATGGTGTTGTTGAAAGACGAAACCGCTCACTAAAAGACATGGTTAGAAGTATGATAGCTCACACTACTCTATAACATTATGCAGTGAAACCTTAAAGAAGGTTGTCTACCTACTTAATAGAATACCAACAAAATAGTAACTAAAATCCCATATGAGTTATGGACTAGAAAATCTCCCAGTATTAGGCATCTACATGTTTGGGATTGTTTAGCGGAAGCTCAGCCATATATACTATATGAGAAGAAGCTGGACTCAATGACAGTTAGCTGTTTATTTGTAGGGTATTCTGAGAGGTATAAAGGCTTTAAGTTTTACTGTTTCTTCACTAAGAATATAAAGACGGATAATGCTAAATATTCAGAATAGTGGGAATTAACTATATACAAGGATTTCACATTTGAGAAAGAATATATTGTTATACCTATGATAACTGTTCCAAATGATGAAGTGTTATTCCACTTCAGCATGAAAATACAGTTGTCGCCTTATAAGGTACATATCAGTTCATTCTGAAATAGATCTTGCTGTTTTCCATTAATTTTTGCAAAGGGGAAAACTTACAAAAAAGGGGTTGAGGAGCTAAATTACAAGTAATTCTTTGCAGTAAGAAGATTACAGGTAGATCTCCTCTGAGATTTCTGGGGAAGTGTGCCGGTAGGATTCTGATCAACGCGCGATCACTTTATCCCTTTGACGATGCGATAGATCAGACAATCGGACTGCTGCCTGATGGGATTCCCTTCTCGCCTGATTCGGGGAATCAGAGAACAGAAGGTCGGTAGAGCCCGCTTGTTACTTCTCGAGTTGCCTCCGCTTTGTTGGTCCCGAGATGATGCCAAATGCGAAACTTTCTATGTTGGCACTTATGGATCTAAAATACCAAATCAACACAAATACTAAACAAAGAAGGATTAAGTTAAACAAATAAATAAACTTGCAGTAAAGGAAATCAAATCTCAGAAAAGTTTAGACAAACGCAAACACGAGAGATTTATCCTGGTTCGGTCCTCGTGACCTACATCCAGTCCCCAAGCCACCCGCGTGAGATTTTCCTTTATCCTTGATTTTGTACACCCAAAATCACAACCATGCACACCACTTGACAAATCCCCTTTGCCAAATGTGTACACCTTCTTTACATTCAAGAGAACAATCACCACCTTGTACAACTTGCTTCTACACTAAGAAGACCCTCTTGTACAATGATATCTTTGAGGATTACAACACTTCCTATAAGCCTTGGTACTGTGTATGAACGTGGACACGGTCTAGTATATGAGGAACTTCAGAGATCTTCACTAGAGAATAGGATTTTGGTGAAGAACTGAAGTGGGAACAGTTTTGGGAACAGTTTTCAGGAATTGGCAGAATTTTGTGGTCAGAAAACTGAAGATTAGAATTGGTATTTTTGCCTTAGATTAACAACCCTATTTATAGATGCACTCTAGGGTTAGTTAGGGTAGTTATTAGAACCAATTTGAACATTCAAACGTTGGATAACGTTGCAAAAAATACCAGAATACAGAAACTGTCCAACAGTCAGAAACTGCCTATAGTCGACTTGACTATGGGTTAGTCGACTAAGTTGGGCAATTTATACTGGGTTAGTTGACTAATCTTGGGTATAAGTCGACTACAACATCTATTAGTCGACTATATAAACTGTTAAGTCGACTAACAGTGACAAACAGAGAGTTGGGATCTTTCAGGACAAAAGATAGTCGACTAGGGAAACCTATAAGTCGACTATACCATGTATTAGTCGACTAGTATTTTTTATAAGTCGACTAATAACATGTATTAGTCGACTAATCATTTTTATAAGTCGACTAATAACCCTATTAGTCTGTTAATAGGAAGGGTCAAGTCTGCTAATATCAAGGGTCAAGTCTACTAATAGGTGATCAAGTCTACTAATAGGCTATGATATATGTGTGTGCATCAAGGCTTTTAACATGCTATTGACCATTACAATACATATCATTAGCAACTCTCCTTGGGAAGTCTTGATCATGAAGAACTCTTGAATTGGCTTGTGTTAGAGCTCCAAATGATTTGCTTCACAAATATCTTCATCAAAACAAGTTCCAACATTCTCCCCCTTTTTGATGATGATACTTTGTGTGCACAAATGCTCCCCCTGCAGAAAATAGGTTATATTTTCCTCCCCTGCAGAAATTGGGTTATAACAAATATAGAAAGACTGTGTTCTCCCCTGCAACAAATATATTATTAAATATATATATATATATATATATGTTCTTATCAACATTCTTATATGGTACCTGCAAGATAAACGTTAGATGGCACCAATCATAAAAGAACATATTTAACCTTTAGGAGTCCAAATCCATTTTGAATTTGGTTTCCACCTGTTAATATACACATAGTTGCAAGAATTACATATATCATGAATGTATGATGCAATATATGTATTTTTATCATGAATACTTAAATTCTTAGGAATCCATATAAACTTATTTTTATTAGACTTTCTTTTTACAAAAGAACTATATGGATTACTACAATATGAAGATTTTTCAACAAATCCAATACCATAACTATTATGTGACAACTTCTGAAAAGATAATAAATCATTCAATTTTTCTTTTCCTTGATTGAACTTAGTCACATTTTGTAAAATATCTTCATATTTCTTTTTGAAAACTGAAATATCTTTATCTAAAATAGAAATCCTTTTATTCAAAGAATCAGTTTCCTTTTTAAGAAAAATGTTCTCTTTTATAAACTTCTCATTATCATTTTTCAAAGATGATATGACTTTTTCAAACTCATCTTGTTGAGAATTTATAGAAGATACTTGTAAAGCATAACATGAATTTTCATTTAACAGTTTTTCATTTTCTTTTGATAAAACTTTATTTTTCAGTTTTTCATGCTTTAGATCATTAAACAATTCATGAAATGCATCAGAAAGTTCAGTAAATGATACCTCATCATCTTCTATGGCCATGTAACATAGGTTGACACGTTCAGTGGATTCTTCTTCGTCAGAAGATGAGGAATCACTGTTCTCCCATGAGGCTTCATAGTTTTTCTTCTTTCTAAATTTTTTGCTCATGTATTTGCCTTTATTCTTGAGCAATAGGCAATCCATCTTCATATGACCTGGTTTATTGCAATTAAAGCATTTGAATTTACCTTGCTTTAGAAATCTCCTGAATTTCTTTGAAAGCATTGCCATCTCCTCTTTATCGTCATTGGAATCGTCCGTGTCAGAGGATGCATGGAAGGCAAGTTCTTTCTTCTTTGAGTGGTGTTGTCGTTCCTCCTTCTTTCTTTCTTCCAATTGCACTTCATATGCCATTAGATTACCGATTAGGTTTTCTAACAACAAAGTTGAGAGATCATTGGCTTCTTCAATTGCGGTTGTCTTCTTCTCCCATTCTGGTGTGAGTGCACGAAGGATCTTACGAACTCTTTCGACTTGGGTGTAGTCCTTTCCAAGGGATGCTAAGGAATTGGTAATGTCGGTGAATCTTGTTACCATTTCGGATATGGTTTCATTCTCCTCCATTTTGAATAATTCAAACCTGTGGACAAGAGCAGATATTTTAGACTCTTTAACTTTACTTGTGCCTTCGTGTGTTACCTGAAGAGTATGCCATATTTGATGTGCAGAAATGGCTGTTGACACACGGTTGAACTCTTCTTTGGTTAAGGCACAGAATAGAGCATTCATCGCTTTGGCTTCAAGGTTCGCATTCTTCTTTTGATCATCACTCCAAGCGTTGTAGTTGGTTGTTGGCTTGGTGTATGGTGCTTCTACGATGTTCCAAAGTTCGTAGTTCAGCGATTGCAAGTAGATCTTCATTCTACACTTTCAATAGTTGTAGTTGGATCCGTCAAATAGCGGTGGACGTTGTGTAGAACGTCCTTCCTTGAATTGGGATGATGAAAACTCCGTTGCCATCCTTGTTGTTGACTAGGTATGCAGGGCTTGTATGCAGGTTACCAAATGTGAGACCCGCTCTGATACCAATTGTTGGTCCCGAGATGATGCCAAATGCGGAACTTTCTATGTTGGCACTTATGGATCTAAAATACCAAATCAACACAAATACTAAACAAAGAAGGATTAAGTTAAACAAATAAATAAACTTGCAGTAAAGGAAATCAAATCTCAGAAAAGTTTAGACAAACGCAAACACGAGAGATTTATCCTGATTCGGTCCTCGTGACCTACATCCAGTCCCCAAGCCACCCGCTTGAGATTTTCCTTTATCCTTGATTTTGTACACCCAAAATCACAACCATGCACACCACTTGACAAATCCCCTTTGCCAAATGTGTACACCTTCTTTACATTCAAGAGAACAATCACCACCTTGTACAACTTGCTTCTACACCAAGAAGACCCTCTTGTACAATGATATCTTTGAGGATTACAACACTTCCTATAAGCCTTGGTACTGTGTATGAACGTGGACAAGGTCTAGTATAGGAGGAACTTCAGAGATCTTCACTAGAGAATAGGATTTTGGTGAAGAACTGAAGTGGGAACAGTTTTGGGAACAGTTTTCAGGAATTGGCAGAATTTTGTGGTCAGAAAACTGAAGATTAGAATTGGTATTTTTGCCTTAGATTAACAACCCTATTTATAAATGCACTCTAGGGTTAGTTAGGGTAGTTATTAGAACCAATTTGAACATTCAAACATTGGATAACGTTGCAAAAAAATACCAGAATACAGAAACTGTCCAACAGTCAGAAACTGCCTATAGTCGACTTGACATATGGGTTAGTCGACTAAGTTGGGCAATTTATACTGGGTTAGTCGACTAATCTTGGGTATAAGTCGACTACAACATCTATTAGTCGACTATATAAACTGTTAAGTCGACTAACAGTGACAAACAGAGAGTTGGGATCTTTCAGGACAAAAGAAAGTCGACTAGGGAAACCTATAAGTCGACTATACCATGTATTAGTCGACTAGTATTTTTTATAAGTCGACTAATAACATGTATTAGTCGACTAATCATTTTTATAAGTCGACTAATAACCCTATTAGTCTGCTAATAGGAAGGGTCAAGTCTGCTAATATCAAGGGTCAAGTCTACTAATAGGTGATCAAGTCTACTAATAGGCTATGATATATGTGTGTGCATCAAGGCTTTTAACATGCTATTGACCATTACAATACATATCATTAGCAACTCTCCTTGGGAAGTCTTGATCATGAAGAACTCTTGAATTGGCTTGTGTTAGAGCTCCAAATGATTTGCTTCACAAATATCTTCATCAAAACAAGTTCCAACACGCTTGGGAATTCCTTCTCACCTGGTTCTGAAAATTCCTTGAGAGGGAGGAAGATCTTAGGGTATTAGCATCCTTATTAGAGAAGTAATTCTCTGAATTCTTGGAAGCAAGAGAGTAGATCCCTGTCCTTAGCCGTCTCTCCTCTTTTTTTTTCCAGCCTCCCCCCTTTTTAGCTCTCGCCCATGGTAGGATATTTATAAGGAGGAGTAGGGGTATAATCGCCCTGAAAATCTGGAAACAGATTGAGTCAATCTGTTTTACATTTGAAAAGTAGCCTCGCCGCGAGGCTAGAGATAACTTTTGCGAAGATAGGAATAGCAAGTAGTGCTGATCTCTGCTAAATGAGGGATGCGCCCTTGATTCTTTGCAAATAACTGAAAGATTTCTCCTAATCTTCTCACTTGATTAGGAGAGTTAAAAGATCATGGCAAACAATTGCCAAATTTGATCTCAATTAGATTTGATCTCATTTAGAGATTTGATTGGTCAAAGGTGACAATAAAAGACCCGCAGCGGAGTCGTTGCGTTGAGCTCATGGCGGAGCTGGGAGAAGCATCTGGCAAAGTTAAAAGGACGCTCTTCAGCGGAACTGGATAACTTTGTGGCGAAACTACCAATTATCCTTTTGTGCAGCTGCATGGGGCTTCGAGCGAAGCTAACTCTCTGCGGAGTTAACTGAACATTTTTGTGCGAAGTTGTAAGTTAGCTCGCAGCGAGACTGTGAAGGAGCTTCCTGCGATGCTAAGCAACTTTGGCTTCTTATGCGAGACTTATCTCGTGGGCTCGTGCGAGACTAAGTGTTGAGCTAACTTAGTGTCTCTGGACCTGCTTGAGCCATCTCACGAGCTTTTCTTGGCTTACTGTCTGCTTCACTGGATCAGTAGAGTTCAAGTTGTTGATACGTCCCCTCTTAAATGGGTGAAGAACTGGTCGTCGGCTCGTCTGCCACTTGTCTTTTATAGATGTCAACAAGTTAGACATTGTCCAGGCCAGTTAGGAATCTTGTCTTTTTTAGAGTGTCAACAAGACCCCCTTCAAAGTTTTCGTAAGTCTGCAATGGAATGGTTCAGACTCTAAAATACTTTGAACTGCTTTGATTGATGATATGTGAAATGCGAACGTCGTCATAGTGGTTGAGTTCAGCTCTGCTTTCAATCCTGCTTCCGGATTGGAATAAGTTTGCCGAGGAATTGTGTAGATTCGCGATTCTGGGTAGCTTCGCGTTAACTCGGTGTTTGGAACGACGTTCCTTTCCCGAGGCTAACTGCTTTTCGGCTAGTTACGAGAGGGATTGCTCCCTTTTCCGAGGTTAGAATAAACTCTCTTGCTTTTAACGAGGGAGATTGTTCCTTTCCTCGAGGCTAAGCATTTAAATGCTTTAACCTCGCCCGCGCTTCTAGGCTTGAAGCGGCAGCGGCGTGGTCAGGCCATGAGGCCTATAAATAGGACACTTGAAGTCCTCTTCAGAGAAACATACTTTTCTCTTTCTGAAAAGTGTGTCCATGACATCCCCTCGTTGCCCAGGAAAGGAGACTCAGATCTCTGAAATAGTGGGGGCGCCCCCTCTGGTTACTAACCGGCCAAGAGTTGGTAAGTCTCGGTCATCCAATGACTTTCAGGGGGTTCACTCCCTTAGCTATACCAGCTATCTTAGGGATTAAATTCCCTGGATCTTTGCATTTGGCTGACTTTCAGAAAAGGGTTTCGACCCTATTTTCTAGCTTCTCGGTGAGCTATCATTCTCGCTTGATCAGGAAAAGACTTTTTCATGCAGAGTTCCTATCTTGATCTATTGAATCTGCCTGTTAAATCCGCCACATAAGCAAGAATTGGGACTTAGTCTCTTCAAGGTTGAGCCAGTCTTGCCATATAGGTGAGTCTAAGACTGCGTCCCTCTGGACCAGTCTGGTTTAACCATATAGGCGACGTTAGGACTTGGTCCTTTTTGAGGCTTCTTCAGCCTAACTGCCTTAGGCGGAGCTAAGACTTGGCTTATGCTGAGCTAGTCCATCATCACTGTGCAAGCGAGGCTATCCTCTGCTTAACTGAAGCACCACTGGATCGGATATGAATTGCTTCGCCCAAAGAATTTGACTTAGCATTTCATCTTTGCAATTTTCTCTTTGATTTAATGCTAACCTGTTTCCAGTTTACATTGCAGTGAACTGTGCCCGCCAGTCTTTTGTCTTGAAGAAAGAGACCAGAAACTTGCCTCTTGATCTTTCAGTTGGAACTTTAATCCTAAGTAGGAGGAACATACTGGAGCAACTAATGCGTGTTCCAAGAAGAGGTTGGCAGTTGCTTATCCGAGATGATCCACTTTGGGAAGGGGTTGGTAGTCACTTATCCGAGATGATCCACTTCGGTAAAGCGGGCGTCACCTGTAAGGTCTCGGATCCTTTCTTTGCCAATTTTAATCAAAGAAGATACGGCTTTCTTGTGGCAACCAGTCCTTTGCCAATTTTTATCAAAGAAGATCCAGCTTCTTGATGACAAAGTCTGCCATTAAGCGAAGGATTATGGCCTTGTGCAGGAGGAAGGCCTTTCGTGTCCAGTTGGTTTGGCTTATCACCTTGAAAGTAGATAGGACAACTTGTATATCTTTGGAGCAATGATTCGGTTGTACGAAAGACCACCTTGATGTAGTGTCAATGTATCTTCCCTTTTGAATCAATAAAAATGTTTATTTTCCGCTTATCTGCTTTGTTTCCCTCCTTTTTGATTCGAGAACACCTGAAGTGGACTTAGGTAAGTCTTTTTCTTAGGAGGAAATGAAAACTCTTAGCCGAGCTAAGCTTCCAGCGAAGCTGAAGACAGATTTCCAATTACGTCAGGAGCAAGTTTCTAGCGAAGCTAGCACGAAATTTCCGCGAAGCTAGAGATGTGCTTTTAACGGAGCTAAGGCACGTTTCTCAGCGAAGTTACTCAAGCGTCGCGCGAAGTCAACACTGAACTCATGGCGGAGTTAGCCCTTAGCGGGGCTGAAGTAACGCTTCTCAGGAAGGCGCTTTAGGTGCCGTTTCAAATTAATTTGAAACGACCGCCTGCGCTCCTCTCGAGGAGGCAAAATTTAGGCAATCATCAGCCTATAAAATCCCGATTGGGCTGAAAGAGAAAGAATTACTTCTCTTTGAATTCCAGAGAAACAAATCTCCTTTCCCTCCTCCTTCTTCGTTTGATATTTTAAGAACTTTTCAGTTCTTCCATGGCCCCCAAAAGACGAGCAGGCAAAGAGGCAGCGACCTCTACGACGGAGGGGCCTCTTCCTCCTCCGGTCATTGAGCGCCCTATTGCGGGTAGGGATCTTTACCTCTTACGTAGAGATTTTTATATCTTTTCGAAGCCAATTTTTGGCTATTTCATGACGAATCTAGAACGATTCATTATGATTCAGTGATCTCAGGGAGTTCAACTCCCTTAATTTTTTTTGCCGAATTTTTAGGGGATTTAATTCCCCTTAATTTCTCAACTAGAAATTCAGGAGCCGAATGGTTTCTTTTCCGAGCTTCTGTGCGAAGCTAACCCTTAGGCGGTTCACATCCCGTCGAATAATAGGATGCGAAGCTAGCCTTTATAGCGCAGCTGGAAAAGGACTTTAAAGCCCTTAGAATAACTTTAGACGTTAATGCCCTTATGGCGAAGTTAGCCCTTGAGGGCTTCTTCACATTCTGTTTGACGACAGAATGCTAGGCGAAGCTTCTAGGGTGAACACAACACTTGGACATCTCCTGCATTTTGCCCTCGTGTAGAATACGGAGCTAAGCTGCAATTGCGAAACTGAGTTTTGGGGCGAAGCCAATGCTAGGCTAGCTTCGCTCGGAGAGCAAAGCTATGCCTCAACAAAAATTATATTCTTTCTTTAGCTTTCTTTAGCCAATGAACTAATATGATTTCTTCTTTCTTTTGCAATGCACTATACTCCGGGTCCTCTGAACAGTCTCTTTGGAACAGCCAGGGGGCTGGACGACAATGTTAGCTGATTGGAGTTCATTTATGCATCATTTTATACCACCATACTATGCTTTATGTGATTAAATATGGGATTTTTATTGCTTTTTTTTCCTCTCTTTTTTCAGGTCCAACAATTATGGAGAAGGAGGCCCAACAATTATGATTTTTAAAGGAATTTAGGAGTAATATAGAAGATCACAAGAGAAAGCCCAGATCTGAATTGATCCAAGCATATTCTCCACTTTCTAAAAGATCCAGCTAGGCACACGAGCGATAACAGAATGACAGAAAATTCGCTGGCGCAACGGCCAAGATTCTGCCGCGAAAACGCGGCTCTGGCCGCGGATCCGTGGCAGTCCTTTGGCAGTTGATCAAGCGTTTAATTCAACGACTGTGGTGGGAAGGCCTCGTCTCCTGAAGGCTATAAATAGACCCCTAGGGCCTCTGTAATAGGGGAGGAGAGAATAGCAATCTTTTGTTAGGGAAATTGTTAAGATTTCTCTAGGTTTTCTTTAGTCTCTTATGTAATTTTCCTTTTCTCCTTCTAGAATCCAGGAAAGAGAGAGTGAGGGTGAGAAATCTTTGTAATTAGAGAAGGTGACAACTCAATATAAGGATTAATCTTTCATTCTTCCAATCTTTTCTTGTTCTAGTGCATTTTCTTCTTCAAGCTTTTAGCTTCTTGTTTTTTCTTTCTACAATGAATTGTTGCTTGTTCTCTATTTTCATGTCTAGCTAACTCATTAACATGACTTACTAACTTCTAGCTCTACTAACTACTAACTCTTGGGTGATTGCTAACTCATATGAATTATTGGATGCTTTATTTTAGTCTTACAATTTACAAGTCTCTTTTATCCCCAACGAAGATGAGTTATTTTCCATTCTTAGCAAATGCTTTGTACCCCCTCCATATGATTCATGTGAGCCTCACTTAGAACCTTGTCTTTAGAACAAGTGTCTTGATGGAACATGAAGATGGATCATTTCATTATGCTAATGACTATTGTTCAAGTTTCTTATTTCATGCTAGCTTGGTTATAGCTTTGATGGACTAATGAATTTTGCATTTTTGCTTAGCATACCTAAGATTGACTATCCTTGTTCCATTATTGAAAATCTATTTAGGGAGCCGATGATTCAAGGAGGCAACTAGCCAAGCCTAGATGAGAAAACATTTTCAATATGGGACAATACATTGACTTGACAAAGCAAGACATATCATTGCCGATGAATCAATATGAGGCATACATCACCCAATGAGAGTAGTAAGTTAGTAGATTAGAATGTTAGTTGGTCATGACGTTTCTTTCTATCGTACTTCAAAAACCCTTTTCTTAAAATATTCTCTTTACAAATATTTCCGTTTTCCTTCCATCTTTCTTTTCGTTTCTCCCTTTTATCTCCAAAACCCACAAAGATTTCTCAGTCACTTTCTACATCTTTTTGTTTTTCATTTCTTAAACAAAGAAGAACTTTCGTTTTTATTCTCAAAATCTCAATATAAAAATCTTGAATGCTTCTATTGCTAACCTTCCCTGCGGATACGAACCGTCATAGCTTGTGCTACGAACGGTGATTCGGAAGGAGTAAAGTAAACCTACATATAAGTTCAGAGTTTTTGAGCATCAGTACACGAACATCAACTGTTTACTCTAAACCCTCTCTCAATACAATTAATCCCCTTCCGAACAAATTTTTGGCGCCCTTGCCGGAGAGGGTAATGGTTTTTATTTGAGTTTTTGGAACTAAAACGAATTTTTTCTTCTCTGTTGCAGGTTACAGGTTAGGGAAACAAGAAAAGAAGACTTGCAGTAACATATAAGTGGTCTTGGGCCTCTGCTCTAGAAAACAGAGATCAAGTACCCTCTGAATTGCCGCGTTTTCTCGGCTTTAGCTGCGGAACCGCGGTAAGGAGGAGTTCACTACTGACTGGTTTTGTGCAGGGCTGCTTGCTTTGCAAAAATATAGCTTGCTGTAAACTTTATTTCTTGTATGCCATCACCAGGAGCCTGCTAATAAACCAACAGTAAAACATTTGTTGAAAAGTTAAAAAATTGATTAGACGTTTGCATTTTAGGCACGTGTCTTTTCAATTCATTTACTTTACTGTTGAAGAGTGCTGGCGCAAGGTACGTTTGCATTGCATTTAGAATAGGACTCATCTCTTGGTTGATTTACATCGCTTTGAGTGAATCTTGTTTGCATATATTGTACACTTGCACAAATTGATCTTAAGGGCACCACCCAATAACAAGATAAAGTGGGGATTTAATCACCCTTCCTTGGCCCAAAAATCACATTCCAAGCACTCACAATCCCAAGCTTTTAATAAAATTTGATAGACGTAGGCCCCTAGGGACATCCGGACTCGTTAAGAGATCAGCTGAAATTGGAAATTATTTTTGATTCATACTCTAGTCAAATCAGTGTCTAAGGTTGGGGATTAAGAGGTTAAGCCTCGAAGATACCGTGGTTTGGCGTAATTAAGGCCATTGCTTACGCACGGATACCTCCCACCGTATTTTGCCCCTACCTGGCTGATTAGCTGTGGTCTGACTCGAGCAATAACCTTCTTCGGTTCATCGAACAGTTAGGAGTCGTCTAGGTCCAGGTATCCTAGATAGCATGTGATTGTTTTTCTTTTTTTTCTTCTTGTTTGTTATTTTCTTTTTTCGCTTGCTTGCTTGGTGAACGTTGTCTGTGATTGTGCATGCAAGAGTTGTACCGGGATCCAATTTTAGCAAGACTTGTTAGGACTTCTACACTTGCACAAACACCACTTCCTGACAATCCCACTCATGGCTAACAATACTTCTCTCCAAGACAAGTTCTACCCTATTCGCACTTCACTTCCTTCATGCATTCTTTTACCCGAGGCAAATGAAAATAATTTTGAGCTTAAACCACAATTCACAAATACACTCCCTAGGTTTCATGGCCTAGAATCCGAGGACGCATATTTCTTCATTCATGAGTTTGAAGAAGTATGTTTGATGATGAGAATTCCCCAATTGGGGGAAGACGTCGTTAGATTATGGTTCATTCCCTTCGCACTTAAGGATATAACCAAGAAGTGGCTATATAATCTGCCTGCCAGTTCTATCTCTTCATGGGATGATTTTGTCAAAGTCTTTCTTAAGAAGTTCTATCCCATTCATAAAACGGCCCTCATCAGAAAAAACATAATGCAGTTTAAGCAGGAATCAAGTGAACCATTTTGGAAGTATTTCAAACGGTTTAAAGATTTACTAGCCCAATGTCCTCATCACGGCATAGAGAAGTGGCGGCAGTGTCAAATTCTCTATGACAGACTAGACTACCAAACTAAGATACTTCTTGAGACCATGTGCCAAGGGGAATTTTTGAAAAAGGATGAGAACCAGGGTTGAGACCTCTTTGAAGCTTTAGCAGAAAAAACCATTCAGTGGGAATCTTGCCCAGAGAAAACCAATCCCACCACTTCCAGAACTGGTATGCATTCAATTGAATCCTCAATAGCTGCTGAGGCAAAGATAACACAATTGATGAAAAGACTAGAACTGCTCGAGGCTAGGGAACCAAATTCTGTGAATTAGGTCAACCCACCACCTCTGATCAACCCGGGTTGTACCTACTGCTATGCTCTTAACCACCTGTTTGAGGAGTGTCCTATTTACCAAGCTCAAATGTACCCTGAGAATATGAATGCAGTATACACCAGACCCAACTACAATCCATACTCCAAAACATACAACCCAGGATGGAGGAACCATCCAAATTTCTCATGGAGTCAGTCTGGTCATGAGCAACCAAGGCAACTATTTCCACACCAATATCCTGCTCAGTCTCATCAACCCAATTTCCACCAGAGTCCACAAAATTTTCAATCAAGCTTCCAACATAACTTCCAGCCCACATATCAGCAACAACAAACACAAAATCATCCAGATAAAAAATTGTCAGATTCAGAAAGAATGATTGAAACCTTATCCAAAACCCAGGCCTCAATGATGAACACCCACGATCAGGCTATCAATAGGTTAGAGGTTCAGATAGGTCAACTGGCTAACTCTTTGAATGAAAGACAAAAGGGAACACTGCCAAGTCAGCCATTGCCCAATCCTAAGAACCCCTTCCCTATTCATGAAGCTGAAGACATAGGCCCAAGTCAATGCAATAGTGTTCATATTTTTGAGATCTGGAAAGCGGATAGACAATCAGATTGCTAATCATCCTGTTCCTAATAAATCAGTATCAACACCTCCTGTTCTTGTACCACCAACTCAAAATGATCCATCTTCAAGTTCACCACCTTCAACCTCCAAATCCAATAACAAAGACAAAACAGATGAGCAACCATATAAGCCTATTGTACCATTCCCTAATAGGCTAGCAAACCAAAAGACTAATGCTCAAATGGAGAAGATTAGGGAAATGTTTAATCAGGTCCAGATCAATGTGCTCCTTCTTGATGCCATACAACAAGTCCCCTCATATGCCAAGTTCTTAAAAGATATGTGCACCAAGAAAAGGAAAGCAAATGTCCCAAAGAAGGTCTTCCTTGCTTCAAATATAAGTGAATTGTTAACTGGGCCCATTCCTGTGAAATACAAAGACCCAGGGAGTCCAACCATTTCCTCTATTATAGGACAGACCACGATAAACAGGGCATTACTTGATCTAGGAGCCAGCATCAATCTTCTCCTTTCTCTGTGTATCAGCAACTCGGGTTGAGCGACCTCCGTCCAACTAGAGTAACTATATAACTGGCTGACCGATCTGTAAAGATTTCCAAGGGAGAGATTACAGATGTTCTCATTCGGGTCGGGGAATTCATTTACCCCATGGATTTCATTGTTCTAGAGACGCAACTCGTACACAATCCCAAGGCTCAGACACCTGTCATTCTAGGACGACCCTTCCTAGCACTATAAACGCAATCATCAACTATAGGAATGGATCAATGCGTCTAACTTTTGGAGATATGATAAAAGAGGTAAATGTTTTCCGCCTGGGAAAACAACCTCGAGATTTGGATAATGAGTCGTTTGAAGTGAACTTAATCGAGGGATTAACAAGTGAACATGACATGGAGATTGAATATGAGTCTGATAGAGAATTTAAATTGGAGTCTGATGACTTCAACCTTGATCAAATCATCGAGTCCACAGTGGAATGGGCCACAAATGCCACCCCTATCCTTCCCTTACACAAGGAACAACCATTGATAGATCTGGTTCCCTCTTCCGAGCTTAAGGTTCTTCCTAACCATCTCAAGTATCAGTACTTGGGTGAGAAGGAAGCTTTCCCCGTGATAATTACATCCCATCTTACGAAACAACAAGAAGAGGATCTTCTTACGGTGTTAAGGGAGAATCGAGAAGCCATTGGTTGACCATGGCTGATATAAAGGGGATTAGTCCATCCATTGTGCAACACCGGATTCATTTGACAGAGGATGCAAAACCAAAACGTGACCCACAACGTAGACTGAACCCAATCATGCAGGAGGCTGTTAGAGCTGAGATTTTGAAGCTATTAGACAATGGGATTATCTATCCCATATCCGATAGCCAAGGGGTTAGTCCAGTCCACGCTGTGCCAAAGAAAGAAGGGTTTACCGTGGTAGAAAATGATAAGAAAGAATTGGTGCAAACTCGACTTCCCACGAAGATTCGAGTCTGTATTGATTACCGAAAATTAAATGCTGCCACGTGTAAAGACCAGTTCCCCCTTCCGTTCATAGACCAAATGCTCGAGAGACTAGCTGGACATGAGTACTACTGTTTCCTGGATGGATATTCAGGATATAATCAAATCCCTATCGCTCCCGAGGATCAAGACAAAACTACCTTCACTTGTCCCTTTGGAACATTTGCATACCGAAGAATGCCCTTCGGCCTATGCAATGCTCCCGCAACGTTTCAACGTTGCATGCTTAGTCTTTTTTCCGACATGGTGGAAAGATTTTTGGAGATTTTCATGGATGATTTCCTTATTTATGACGATTCCTTTGAACAATACTTGCACCATCTTAAGCTGGTTTTACAACGATGCATGGAGAAAAACTTGACACTCAACTGGGAGAAGTGTCATTTTATGGTCAAGCAAGGAATAGTCCTAGGGCACGAAGTTTCAAACAAAGGAATTGAGGTTGATAGATCGAAAGTGGAAGTGATAACAAAACTCCCTGAGCCAAAATGCTTAAAAGACATTAGATCATTTTTAGGGCACGCTGGCTTCTATAGAAGATTTATTCAGGGGTTTAGCAAAATTGCTAGATCTTTAACGAATCTCTTAGGAAAAGATGTGCCCTTCAAATTTGATGAAGAGTGTCTACAAGCTTGGGAGGAGCTTAAGCACAGACTTGTCTCGGCACCGATAATCTCAGCACCAGATTGGACTAGGCCTTTTGAAATCATGTGTGATGTCTCCGATTATGCTATAGGCGCTGTTCTAGGACAGCGTACTGATAAAAGACAACACGTGATTTACTATGCTAATAGGACGCTTAATGAAGCCCAACTAAATTACACAACGACTGAAAAGAAATTTTAGCAGTTGTGTTTGCGTTGGAGAAGTTTTGCCAATACCTACTAGGGTCTAGGACAACAATTTTCACTGATCACTCCGCCCTTAGATACTTGATGCAAAAGAAGGATGCAAAGGCTAGATTATTCGATGGATACTTCTTTTGCAAGAGTTTGATTTGGAAATTAAAGATAAAAAGGGCGTTGAGAATGTGGCGGCAGATCACCTTTCGCGAATTCCAAATGCACCAACTGAGAAAATCCCAATCAATGACAACTTTCCTGACGAACACATCTTCATGATATGTAAAGAGCCCTAGTATGCTGATATAGCAAACTACCTTACAACTGGGCGAATACCTTCCGATTGGTCAGGTCAGGACAAACACCGCTTTATGAGTCAAATATGATTTTTCTTTTGGGATGAACCGTATTTATTCAAATATTGTCCTGACCAGATAATTAGAAGGTGTCTTCCTGAGGATGAACATCATAGTGTTTTGACATTTTGTCATGAGTTAGCTTGCGGTGGACACTTTGGTTCACGAAAAACTGCTGAGAAAGTCCTTCAGAGTGGGTTCTACTAGCCTACTCTCTTTAAGGACGCTTATACTTTCTGCAAGCTCTGTGCTAGATGTCAAATGACGGGTCGAATCACACGTAGAGACATGATGCCCCTTACACCGATCCTGGAGGTAGAGATTTTTGATTTATGGGGCATCGATTTCTTGGGACCCTTCCCTCTATCTTATGGCAACCAATACATTTTGGAGGCCGTAGACTACGTTTCTAAATGGGCTGAAGTTATTCCGACTAGGACAAATGACAACCAAGTTATCATCAAGTTTTTACGTTAAAATATCATTTCGCGCTTTAGAGCCCTCCGTGCGATAATTAGTGACAACGGGAGTCATTTTTGCAACCGGGCTTTTGAAGCCCTAATGTGGAAGTACTCTATCTCTCATAAATTATCCATGGCCTATCATCCTCAGACGAACGGGCAAGTGGAAGTCACCAACAGAAAAATTAAATTGATATTGGAGAAAACTGTCAGACAAAATCGTAAGGACTGGTCCATCAAACTCATTGATGCCTTATGGGCATATCAGACCGCCTACAAGACTGTCCTCGGTATGTCTCCATATCGAGTTGTATTTGGAAAACCCTGCCATTTGCCAGTGGAGTTAGAGCACCATGCTATGTGGGCATTAAAACAGCTGAATTTGGACTTAGACAAAGCCGGTGATTTGAGAAAGCTGCAGATATCCGAGTTAGAAGAGCTAAGAAATGATGCATATGATAACGCTCGGATATCTAAACACAGATCTAAGCTTTTCCATGATAAATCAATTCATAGGAATAATTTTGTCTCAGGACAAAAAGTTCTGTTATATAACTCTAGACTCCACCTTTTTCCTGGTAAACTGAAAACCAGGTGGTCAGGCCCATACGTCGTCCAGAATGTCTCTCCTTATGGTGCCATTGAAATTTTCGATCCTAAGAATGGCAACACTTTCACAGTCAATGGTCAACGCCTAAAACCATTTTTCACCACAGAGTCGGAGTCACACACTGTTCTTGAACTGGGTCTTTGCGACCCAGTCTATATGTGACCATGTCATTTTATATTTTTTCTGGTGTTTCCTGTAAATCATATTGGGACCTCCTTTGTAATTAAACAAAAACAAAATAAAAAGAAATAAATAAATATATATATATATATAAAAACCAATTAATCAACAAGAAAATAAAAAAAATAATAAATAATAAATAAATAAATAAATAAATAAAATATATAGACGTAGGTGCTAAATAGCACCTAGGTTTTTCTCTCTTCATGCACTCCTTTTCCTTTTTAAAATAATCTAGGGTTGTAAAATTCTAGTTTCAACTAGGGCAATTTGGGATTCCATCTTTCACAGCTCCTTATATATTCCCTCCACCCCTTATTCTTTTCTTTACCCTAGTTTCCACCCTAGATCTGCAACGAGCACAGCAAGCGCCGCCCCCCAATTTTTTCTGACCCCCTGTCTCCTCTATCCTGTCGCGTTTCCACGGCCATCGCCGCACATCTGCGGCTACCTGGACATATCTGGAGCCGCCAAATTTCTCTGCTGTCGCGACAGTCTGAAGTTTCCCCATCTACCATTTGCTCCTCTGCTACCACTGCTGATTGTTCTATGCCGTTCAATCTAGGTTTCCCCCCACGTAATCCGGGGGAGGTTTACATATCTCATCCTTTTGCTTCATATTATTCATCATGGCACCGTCTATTTTCGCTGAAAAAGATTTTGCTAGGATTCTTAGCGATGTTAACAGGTATGGTCATGAATTTTTAGATCGTATTCGTGCATGAGATTGGTACGAATTGGTTTATGATAACTCAGATCACGAGGCTTACTATTGTCCTGAGCTCGTCAAGCTTTTCTACACTTCCATAGATCAAGTCTCTATCAATTTCGACACATACCAAATCTTAGTGCACTTGCCCACTGGGGACATTGTTATCACGCTTGCTCTGCTAGAGGAATTGACACATGTCCCTTGCAACCCACATCATCGCGACCCCCTTCTACTAATTGATACATGACTGTTATGGGGGCTTGCTGTACAGAACAAGATAGGGGGCTCAAAGCCAATACTACATTTCGAAACGTACATTGCGTTGGTCGCTGGATTCAATGCAACATATTAGGACTTGACCACACAACCTCCTTCAACAGGCCGGTGCTTCAAATCATTCACGACCTCATGACTCGGCAGCACACTATATGTATTAACAAGACCATCTTTAATAGTATTATCACCAACTCCTCATGCACACGCGGTGCAAAGTACTCGCACCCAGTTCTGATCACTCGTCTGTGTAGGACTTTCCTACCAGATGCTATTTTTGACTCGTATGATAGGGTGTTTGTTGCACCGGAAAGGGCTACTAGTGCTTACAACAGTTGTCTTCATGCGGTCTGGACTCCTAGTGTCCAGTCCGAAGATGTCCCGGTTGAGTTCTCTTCGGAGGAACCTTTATAGGAGGAGGATGATCCGGCCTTTTGGCAACATGACCCCCAGCTGATTCACGTGCCTTCATGTCTACCATTTGGTGAGGCATGAAGAAGATATTTCGGGGGCAGATTAGACTGCGCAAACAGGTTGAGGAGCAGACATCTCGTTTAGACCGCATTGAGGAGGGTCTGCGGTGTTCGCAGTCGGCCGGACCTAGCACCACCGCTGGTCCAAGCCGAAGGAGGGGGTGACACCTTTTCTTTACCTATTTCATGCATATATTTTGTTGCATACATTGAGGACAATGAATGAAATAGGTATGGGGGGTAGATACTAACATAAGATTTTTCTAGATTTTTAGAATTTTCTTTGGTTTTTTGTGTTTAGGATTTTTCTAGGATTTTCTTTTAGATTTTTAGATTTTTCTTTTCTTTTATATAAAAAAAATATTTTCTTTGATCCATTTTTTTTAAAAAGGATTAACTTGATCTTAGGAATTAAGGATATTCTAAACTAAGATTTCTTAATATAAGTCGAAAAAAGAAGTTTTGTTGGATTTTTAGGTTAAGAAAGAAAAGAATAGAAAAGATAGCTAGATTTTGAATTTTTCCTAAGCACTATATACATTTACATGTTGGGGGATTAATCAAGGACTTAGTAATTTTGTTTACATACATATATAAAAATAAAAATAAAAAGATGTATATAAAAAATAATAAAAAAATATTAATAAAAACTTAATCACTAATTAAGCTGGTTAGTTGTGCCTTAAGAAGCATGGCCAGTCACGCCTAAAGGTGGTTGAGTCCTTAGTATTCGTGGCCTAATTTACTCAAGTCCTTGGACCTTAGGGATGTATCTTCATCTGGTGTCCTAAGACCATCTGGTCTGGGAGTCATCGGTAAAAGGCTCGCTACATGGGTAAATTAGAAAGCCTAAAGAAGCTAAGGGAATGTAAATATATAATAAACACACACACATATATATATATATATATATATATATATATAAAATTTATTAGTATATATATGCGTAAATAATAAACTTAAGTCTAAGGAAAATTCCTCATGCATATAGATGTATATATGTTAGGCCTGATACAAAATCCAGCTCTCTCTATATTCTTAAAAACTTAACCTAAGCTAAAAACAAGACTTCAAATGGAAACTTATAAAAAGGAGGAAAAGTTTAGGGTAACCCGAAACCAAAAGATCACCGAAATTCTTGAAAACAAATGGATCATATTTTTTTTCCTTCCTTTCTTTTCACTAACATTTTTTTTTGAGATTTTGTGGGTGCAATCCGCTGAAAACCCTAACCTAGAGGTTTAACGACTTGTTACACGAGCTCAATGCAATCGTGTCACCTACGAAAGTGGTGTAATAATTCAGTTAGGATTTTTCTCTTTGCTCATTTTGCTCGGGGACGAGCAAAAGCTAGGTATGTGGGTGTGATTGGAGTTCATTTATGCGTCATTTTATACCACTATACTATGCTTTATATGATTAAATATGAAATTTTTATTGCTTTTTTTCCTCTCTTTTATCAGGTCCAACAATTAATGGAGAAGGAGGCCTAACAATTATGATTTTTGAAGGAATTTAGGAGTAATTTAGAAGCCTACAAGAAGAAAGCCTAGATTTGGATTGATCCAAGCATATTCTCTACTTTCTAGAAGATCCAGCTAGGCACACGAGCGATAACAGAATGGCAGAAAATTCGCTGGCGCAACGGCCAAGATTCTGCCGCGGAAACGCGGCTCTAGCCGCGGATCCGTGGTAGTCCTTTGGCCGTTGATCAAGTGTTTGATCCAACGGCTGTGGTGGGAAGGCCTCGTCTCCTGAAGGCTATAAATAGACCCCTAGGGCCTCTGTAATGGGGGAGGAGAGAATAGCAATCTTTTGTTAGGGAGATTGTTAGGATTTCTTTAGGTTTTCTGTAGTCTCTTATGTAATTTTCCTTTTCTCCTTCTAGAATCCAAGAAAGAGAGAGTGAGGGTGAGAAATCTTTGTAATTAGAGGAGGTGACAACTCAATACAAGGATTAATCTTTCATTCTTCCAATTTGTTCTAGTGCATTTTCTTCTTCAAGCTTTTACCTTCTTGTTTTTACTTTCTATAATGAATTGTTGCTTGTTCGCTATTTCCATGTCTAGCTAACTCATTAACATGACTTACTAACTTCTAACTCTACTAACTCTTGGGTGATTGCTAACTCATATGAATCATTGGATGCTTTATTTTTAGTCTTGCAATTTACAAGTCTCTTTTATCGCCAATGAAGATGAGTTATTTTTCATTCTTAACAAATGCTTTGTACCCCCTCCATATGATTCATGTGAGCCTCACTTAGAGCCTTGTCTTTAGAACAAGTGCCTTGATGGAACATGAAGATAGATCATTTCATTATGCTAATGACTATTGTTCAAGTTTCTTATTTCATGCTAGCTTGGTTATAACTTTGATGGACTAATGAATCTTACATTTTTGCTTAGCATACCTAAGATTGACTATCCTTACTCCATTATTAAAAATCTATTTGGGGGGTCGATGATTCAAGGAAGCAACTAGCCAAGCCTAGATAAGAAAACATTTTCGATATGGGACAATACATTGACTTGACAAAGCAAGACATATCATTGCCGATGAATCAATAAGAGGCATGCATCACCCAATGAGAGTAGTAAGTTAGTAGATTAGAATGTTAGTTAGTCATGGCATTTCTTTCTATCATACTTCAAAAACCCTTTGCTTAAAATATTCTCTTTACAAATATTTTCGTTTTCCTTCCATCTTTCTTTTCGTTTCTCCCTTTTATCTCCAAAACCCACAAAGATTTCTCACTCACTTTCTACATCTTTTTATTTTTTATTTCTTAAACAAAGAAGAACTTTGTTTTTATTCTCGAAATCTCAATATAAAAATCTTGAATGTTTCTACTGCTAACCCTCCCTGTGGATACGACCCGTCATAGCTTGTGCTACGAACGGTGATTCGGAAGGAGTAAAGTAAACCTACATATAAGTTCCGAGTTTTTGAGCATCAGTACACGAACATCAACGGTTTACTCTAAACCCTCTCTCAATACAATTAATCCCCTTCCGAACATTAGCCTGCAGTTCCAAAGGCAGGCTTCATTATTTAGTGAGCGAAGTGCTCCCGGTCGGGATGCACTTATCTATGCCGGAGATCAGCGTACCATGAGGAGCATCTTAACCACTGCTCCCCTTGAAGATTCGGACCGAAAAGTCTATCGGAAGCCCAGCTTCATGTTCGGGGATGCAGCGCCAGATACTGATCATCAACTGCTAGCCGGAGAGGGGCAGTGGATTTTCAATCTGGACAGCGAGAAGTATTATCTCCCATCTAGCAAGCGTCATTTTCCACTGTCTTTCTTCCAGTGCGTAATGAAGGCTCGGAAGATGCAGTGGCAAGTGACTCGGACTACTGACTCCGTTCACGTGGGAAAATTGATAGCTCCGTCTCCTGGTTACACAAGGGCGGGTCCTCCTCATTGTATATTGGGTCTCTACCCTGGAAACGTTCTCCCAGACATCCCAGTGGGGGAAAATCCTGCGGTGGCTCAGACTTGTGGGAATTAGTTCTTCAAAGCTCGTGGTTATTATCCAGCCACTGATTTCAGGACCCCTGGGTGGATTCACCCTCCCAAGGCATGGTGAAGGGACTTGACCTTATACGTCTTGCCCATTTTGAAGAAGACCTGGAGAGATTGGGACTCTACGAGGCCGTCAGGGTGACCTGTTACGGCATCCAGATGAGCGTAGCGAACTTCTACGCCATTTTTGAGTTATACTGCCCAGCTACAGGGACTTTCTTCACCCTTGTAGACGAATTGGGCATAGCTTTGCACAAGATGTGGGAAGTCTCTGCTCTGCCCTTAGGTGCTCTCCCATATGAAGAATATTTCTCGTGCGAGGCGGAATTGGTACTTCTAGAGAAGCTGGAGCTCGCCTTATTCGAGACTTACTAGGAATTTATGTGCCACATTTATATTTGTTCAAGTATTTATGGGAGCCATAAGGGGCTTCATGCAGCTCGAAAAGCTGGGAAAATTATTTGTTCCCCAACCTAGAAGATGCTCCTGAGGCAGCTCACTGCGGGGTTGCAGATGAGGACATTTTCTGAAGGATGCAAGAACACTCCCAAGGGATATGATTTTGGAAGAGGATGATGGACCTTACGAAAAATGTGATATTCTCCAGAGTTTCCATCATCAGGCTCGTCGACCGCTATCTCCGAAGGCACTTTTGGCCTTTTTTTTATCGGTCTGGCAAAAGAGATGTGTGGTGCCCTCTCCCTCTAGTGACGTCATCTTTCCGACTGTCTTATTGTCGGCCATTCGTCTAGTCCACGGTCGTTCCCTTGGACTTCTCCCGGCAATGGTGTGTTGTATTCAGTGAGGCCTTCGTGCATTGACAGAGGCTTTCTGTAGGCCACTAGTAACGAAGAGGGGCAAAGGCACCATCTTGCCTTGCGACGGACCAAACCCCAGGATCGGTTTGCCATACACTATTTGATGGCATGGTTCGCCCTTCACTGCCCTTCCATTATCCAAGCCGGCGAGGAGCCTCTAGAAGGCGTCCGGATGGCGCTTCTCCGTCGATTCGAGGGGTGTTCGTGATTAATGACTTATGTGGCCGCGGTTCGCAAGTTGCTGAGCCGTTATGACGTTTACAGTCTTTTCCGCTGCTTTCCTCACATCCGCGGTGCAGGCTATGACGAAGAATTTAAGGATGTAGGAGATGGACAGACGTCGCTGAGCCGGGGAGTTTTTGAGTGGCTGGTTAGCATCCGGCCATCCCATCTGGTGTACAGGAGTGGGGATACCTCCCGAGTCGGTTTGCTCGTCAGTTCGGGTATGACCAACTGTACGTAGGTAACCCGAACACCAATCGGGGAGCCTCATTGATGGTGTCATGCCTGGCGGTTCTACAACGCTGGCTGTACTGAAGCGCGGCTGTGCATGCCGCTGAGGACTCCGAATCTTCAGACAACTTTGGAGTTCTGTCAGTGATACAGAACTTCGAACTCCACACCAACCGGGTTTTCTATTAACTCTTTTGGTGTGAAGTTAATCTCTCGGCGGCTGAAGCGGAAAGTCACTGAGAGAGGTGAGGGCAAGAGGGTCTGCGTGCCAGGCCTCGGGGAATTCGTCGCCACTGCTGATAGTGAGGCTTCGGATGCAGAGAGTCCCCATTTTGAGGGAAATGCAGGTGCTGAGGTTCCAACTGATGCTCCTAGTGGGGTAGGCACGGCCCCCATGGAACATGTTGATGCAGAAGAAGTGGAGGAAGAAGATCCCGACATCCACTTTAAGCGAAAGCGGGAAGGTGGATCTCGTAGGAAGCGGGTAGTGAAGAGGCCTCGTCGCTACACTCCCACCATTATTGCAGAGGGTGAGTCAACTGTGGCGCCTCCTCCCCCCGCTCTATTAGTCATTAGGCTGTCGGCTCTGAGGCAGACCATTGATAAAGTTGTTCCTGACTTGAGTAAGACCAGCCCTGTTCTTGCAGCATATACTTATATATTTCATACAGCTCATTGTTTATCCTATGATTCAGGAACTGAGACGGCAAGAGACCCGAGAGCCGAGGCTGTAGGGGAACAGGGAGATTACTATGATCCCCTGTTCACTTATAAAGAAGGTAATGAGGCTAGCTACTTTGTCGCCTCAGAAGACTCTGGAGGTGATGCGGCCGATGTTGGTCCTTCGGGTATTAGGGCCTCAAAAGGAAGTCCCATGGCTTCCAGCTCTTTAGGTTGGACCACAGAGAGTTCGGCGAGTGAAGGTGGGCCGACTGTCCGTGTTGATTTTGCCAAAGATTTTCCTATGGAGCCTGAGGGGACTGATGCCGGCGTCGAGGAAGTTCAGAGAGAAGCTGCGGCCAAGGCGATTGAGGCGATATCATCTTTTGGTAGTGTTTTGACCTTTTGTGAATAATTCTCTCTGATATTCATTATACTTTGCTTAAACAGAGTCTTGCTACAGATGTTCCACCTTTGGGTGCATCGACTTCAAGGGAGCCAGCCAATCCTCCTGAGGGGATCAGGGGTGATGCGAGTACTTCGACCGCGGTGGATGCTGCTGAGTTGGATGCCTTGTATCACGGCTTGCCCTCTTATCAACCTGAACTGGCGAGTGGTCTTAAAGAGACCGAGGGGACAGTGGTTACGAAACCAACTTCACTTCCAACCACATCAGTAAGTGAAATGCCAGTGATTTCGCCAGTGCGGCCTATTCTGCCAATTACGAAGCTGAAGGTGATTGTCAGTCCTACTTCTCTAACACTAGTTGTTGAGCCGGCTCTCCCGGACGTCGTCACCAGCCCTACGTCGATTGTGGATAGTGTATTGGTCTCAATGAGGACTCCTCCGAGATCACTGATGATCCCATATATTTCTCCAGTTAGTACTCCTGCCATTCCCTCTACGGTTATGTCAGTGAAATCGGTGGAAGCTTTACCTTCAGCGGCCCCTCGTTCCCCGGGGGTAGTTGAAGCCGAGAATGAATTCGTGGCTGAGCTAGTCAACAGCTTTTATAAGGGCTTGAAGCACTTCATTGCTTTGGTCTTGAAGGGCTCGACTACCTCATTTTCCGCTTTGAAGGTGGTCCTCTCTCGAAGTATTGACAGCATTCGAGACTTAGGAGGGGATGACCAGGCTGCCACATTGGAGCTTCTGGTGGACAGGCTTGAGAGCGATGTGGACGAATGGTGCCGTCTCAGCCATTCAGATCTGGAGTCTTCAGTTAATGACCAGCTTGCACACCTCGCTGCTCGAATGCATGAAGCACATCTTGCCGCTCAGGAAGTAGCTAAGGCAATTTCTTCAGACCTAAAATCCTTGGAGATAAGGAAAGTAGAACTTGGGGATGCCATAGATGCTTCTAACACGCTCTGCTCGACGCTAAGGATAAAATCGAAAAGGCCAAGGAAATGATCAAGAAAGCTAATCTTCTTTTGTCCAAGGCTGAACCGGTGCGTCTTGAGGAGGTTGCTCAGCTAAAGTAGCTTAAGGCTCAGAATGACGAAGTCCTGCAACAAGAGCTAGTACAGAGGGCAACCTTAGTTGAAATTGAGGCTCGCCTGTCCCAGACAGCGATTTTAATGAGGCTGAGTTGAGGTCGCAGGCACTTATCAGGGCTGCTGAGGAGAGGAAGAATAGGCTGGCCATTCTTGAAGAATGGATCAAATCCTACGAAGCACCCTCTTAGCTTGTAATCCGTGTATCATATATCCCTCTTTTGGAATCAAATAAAAAAGTAATTTTATTTGGCTTCCCTGTTGCATTTCCAACTTGTTTTATCTTCTAAATTTTCGGTTCTCACTTTCAAGTTGTATTGCAATCCTTAAAAGGAAACGGTATAACTAATCTAATCAGTAGTGATAAACTGATAGGCTGGTTACATATTAAAGAAATAGTCCCTACCGGACTGAAAGATGAGATTGGATATCCATCGATTCAGAGGTGACAGACTGGAATAATCGATTAGGGTTTACCAAACTCGAGGTGTTTACTGTTCAGAGGTGACGAACTGGACATAACAGTAAGCAAAAAGGGAGACTTGGCTATCTGTCAGTTCAGAGGTAACATAGACATAACCGATTGAGAAGCCACCAAGCTCGAAATTTTTGTCATTCAGAGGTGACGAACTGGACATGATGACAAAGAAATAGTCCCTACTGGACTGAAAGGTGAGACTTGGCTATCTGTCGGTTCAGAGGTAACAAGGACATAACCGATTGAGAAGCCACCAAGCTCAAAATTTTGTCATTCAGAGGTGACGAACTGGACATGATGATAAAGAAATAGTCCCTACTGGACTGAAAGGTAAGACTTGGCTATCTGTTGGTTCAGAGGTAACAAGGACGTAACCGATTGAGAAGCCACCAAGCTCAGGATTTTGTCATTCAGAGGTGACGAACTGGACATGATGACAAAGAAATAGTCCCTACTGCACTGAAAGATGAGACTTGGCTATCTGTCGATTCAGAGGTAACAAGGACGTAACCGATTGAGAAGCCACCAAGCTCAGGATTTTATCATTCAGAGGTGACGAACTGGACATAATGACAAAGAAATAGTCCCTACTGGACTGAAAGGTGAGACTTGGCTATCTGTCTGTTCAGAGGTAACAAGGACGTAACCGATTGAGAACCCATCAAGCTCAAAATTTGTCATTCAGAGGTGACGAACTGGATATGATGACAAAGAAATAGTCCCTACTGGACTGAAAGATGAGACTTGGCTATCTGTCGGTTCAGAGGTAACAAGGACGTAACCGATTGAAAAGCCACCAAGCTCAAGATTTTTTCATTCAGAGGTGACGAACTGGACATGATGACAAAGAAATAGTCCCTACTGGACTAAAAGGTGAGACTTGGCTATCTGTCGGTTCAGAGGTAACAAGGACGTAACCAATTGAGAAGCCACCAAGCTTAGGATTTTGTCATTCAGAGGTGACGAACTGGACATGATGACAAAGAAATAATTCTACTGGGGGAAATCAGACTTGATTATTAACTCCATGAGGATTTTGATATCTCCTTCGAATGTTATTTGGAAGAAATTGTCAGAGGTATATTGTTAACGTGACAACCAGAAAAATCTATTGAGGACTGATTATTAGAAACCCGCTGGGGAGTTAGGAAATGAGTCCCATAGAAGATCATGTATCAGAGAGCTTTGTGGTGACTTGTAAAGCAACTTGCCAGAGGTGTGATGTTAACTTGACAAGGATTAATTTACTATTAGAGGTGCTTGAACATAACAGTAATTTGAGTGGACCTGTTGTTCTGTTGAAGAGAATGACAAGCGGGGTTTATTCACTGGGGATATTGGCTTTATCCGTTGGGGAGTAGATTATAATCTTGCTATCAGAGGTTTAGTGTTAACATGATAGGTTAGACTCATCATTTTGCAAGGGATAAGAATACCTTTATATGTGGTCTTACCATTCCATGGATGGGAATTGGTAAGTGATTTTGGAGAGGGAATCAAATGTGAACAGGTCCCTTAGGATTTTTAGCAAACCCTCAGCTGTCA
Source organism: Agave tequilana (assembly GCA_038442645.1). Classification (NCBI taxonomy): domain Eukaryota; kingdom Viridiplantae; phylum Streptophyta; class Magnoliopsida; order Asparagales; family Asparagaceae; genus Agave; species Agave tequilana. The sequence goes on along the minus strand of JAVJIF010007284.1, from coordinate 83 downwards.
ACGGATTTGGTATGCCTTTACCAACTACCGTTTGAGTCGGGCTAGCCATGCTATTCCCCTCAGCATGATGAGTTGTCGAGAAC